>JAGFPH010007334.1:53052-64584 GCA_018207615.1 Philaenus spumarius | reverse complement strand
CGCATATGACAGTACTTAAAAATGAAACCAAATTTTTAAATTTATTCCACGAATTAACAGAAATATGACTTATTCTGTAGCATTGCTCTTATATTATATAGCATGCTCTTATATAGCATCAGGTTCAATATGGCGGACAGGGTAGCGCCCCCTTAAGTCGGCCGATTAACATGGTACAAACACACAATTGTGTGTATTATGGTAAATAACGATACAGTATCGAGTTTTTTCTCAAATAATGATTATTTATTACATATTTAAATATGAACTTCTCTAGTACATTTTTTGTGGCTTTATTGTTGTAAACCATATTAGTAATGTTGATTCAACTAAGAAAGTTTATAATGCTAGTACAGCTCAAAGTTGGCCAAATGTAATCAAATTTGGTATCAAAATTATCAGGAAAGTATCATGAAACGAATTATGATATCGTTTTTTTCATTTTCACTTAAGACATACAGACTTGCAATTTTAAACTAGAGTGTCCTACAGGTTCACTCAGGCGGCATTAATAAGGGTCAGTTTTATGACGGTTGAAACCGACCCTAATTACCCACCCTGCTTGCCTCAACTTAACCTGAGATGGGCTATAGTTACGAATATATTAATAAAAGTCTTAGTATATCTATAGGCCTACTGTTACACGAACAATGTTTAAATAATATATATTATAGTTTATTCTCGAAATGGCTTTAACGAATTTAATGAATTACCTTTTTGATTTTCTTTCATGTACGATGCGTTTGATGGTTGGAGTCACTTAGTGCAAATGGTATTTAAAAACAATCTAAATATTTTAATTTAAAATGCATAGCTCAGCTGGTGAAAAGTGGTACAGTAATCAGCTGCTTTCACTAACTACTGTTATTCTAAGAGAGATGATGTAGTAGTTTGTTGTACTTCCACAGCAACGTATGGATACACAAATTAGTGTTTCCTATTTGTGTTTGATTTTTGGATTCCTTGTATACTAATCTACCGGTTAAATTCTATAAATAATAAATTATTAATAATTAAACATTGCTATACACTAACTAAATGTTTTACATAAAAATAAATTAATTTAAAATTTGTATTTAATATATTAAACAATACATTAAATAACGAAACACAATAAAAATATAAGGGAAATTTAGTGTCTAATTATGATAATTCTGTATAAACAAAATAATTTAATTATACTTTATCACTATACTATAGTATAGAGAAAGTATAGTGATCGCAAAAAAATCGATGTTGAGATTTTTGTGGAAATATCCGTTTTGGGGTCCCTTGAGTCCAAAAAAATGGTTTTTACAAAATGTCTGTCTGTATGTATACAATGCTAGAACGAAAACTATTCGATCGATTTCAAACAAATTTGCACCAGACATGTCAAGTAGGCCTGTATAGGTACACGAAAAACGGTTTAAAAAAATGTTGAACAAATTTGCACCAAACACGTCAATTAGGCCTGTATAGATGCACGAAAAAAGGTTTAAACAATTTTTGAAAAACAACCCCCTTTTTGGCAAAAAAAATCCCAAAAAATCATTTATTATTTTTTTATTAAAAAAACGGCTGTAACGATTTTGATAAAATTTGGCTTATTTGGAGCCTTTAATATGTCCTACCATATGCAAAAAACCTTATCTTTCTAAAAATTTTCGTTTAGCTAATAATAATAATAATAACTGATTTTTGGGGTTTTTTAGCCATAAACGGGTTGTTTTTTTAAATTTTTCAAAATTTTTCGTACATATATATAGGCCTAATTGACGTGTTTGGTGCAAATTTGTTCCAAATCGATCGAATAGTTATCTCTCTAGATAATAATAATAATATTTATTAGTTAATCTCCTACTTTAATAAATCACCTCTTCTACCCCCGCTACAATTATGAAGTCACTGTTAATCTGTTTAATAATCTAAATTTGTTTGTGAGAAAGTATGTGCCAGTTTCTGGTACTGTTTATTTTATTTCAATAAGGTGCCAATATAAAGTACTTTTTTTGGTTGCAGACAATTACCAATAAATTATGTTCAGATGCAACACCTAACTTATGAGAAAACTGGAGGAAAACTATCACCCCATAATTTTCATGGTCATTGTTAGTCATTATGTTTAAATGATATTAGGTACTAACAAATAAGTGGTATTTGGGAATATCCTCATTTTTTTTAAATGTTTGCATTGATACTGTCACAAAAAGTACATCTTCCAAAGTAAATCTTTAAAGCCATGGAAACTACAACACCCAATCCGCATTCGTGCCTGTAACAGATAGAACTCTGTGGCGTATTAAATCCTAGCAATTTCATTGTTAGCTACCATCACATCCATGTAAAAAAGGAAAGGGAAAGAACAATGTAAGACTACATTCAACTGCCGTTCGTTACATTTTACTTCATACGATTTGAAAAAAAATATATATTTACAAATTGTTATTTACATTTAAAAACGTAGTTCAATACTTTATATTACTTTTTAAGCAAAAATAATGTCCCGCTACATTATGCACTATGACTGTAACTTAAGTTTTTAATAAAAACATTGCATCTTCACGTTTATTTTTAATTTTATTGCAAATTAAATTCGTAGGTTTTTGGCATATTTGGACATTTTACTTTCTGAAATATCCTAAATTTCCATTTCGTAACATTGATTCGTACTTTTATAATCACCAGTAGCATCCGTCTTGTGTGTATTCTAAATCACCGTTTGTAATTGCAGCACTGGTTAAAAACAGTTTAAAGATATTCAAACATCTCCACCGTTACAACCGAACAGCCAACAATCGCTGATAACAACCTCTGTTTGAATTCTCACGGTGGTTTTAACAAATCGTCAGCAATAGAAAAACTCGTTACCCGACGTAAGTACTAACTACATGGTAAACTAAACGGTGATTATCATTGACAATGCTTAAACTATAAACTTTCTTTAAAACTGGGGAGACTTGAGTGAATGTATAGCAATGCAGTTCAGATATACATTACTACGAGTGAGAACCAGCAACCGTAAATAGTAATAATATATTTTGCAATAAAATTATGACGATCACAACTTGATAACTTCCGTATTATCTATATATATAAAAGCCAAATCCACTGACTCACTGATCACGATTTCTCAAAAACTACAGAACGGATTGGAATGACATTTGGTATGTAACTTCCTCTAGGGCCATAGGTGCTCACTAAGAAAGGTTTACAAAAAATTCTAAATTTTAGGGGGGTTTGGGGAGTTTCAAAGTTACTAAATCACGATTTCTCTAAACCTACTGAACGGATTGGAATTAAATTTGGCATGTAGCTTCCTCTAGGACCATAGGTGCACACTAAGAAAGGGCTTCAAAAAATTCAAAAGTTTAGGGGGGTTTGAGGAGTTTCAAAAGTTACTACATTACCAGTTCTCTAAAACTACTGAACGGATTGGAATGAAATTTGGTATGTAGCTTTTTCTAGGGCCGAAAGTGCTGATAAGAAAGGCTTTCAAAAAATTTGAAATCTTATTGGGGTTTGGGGGTGTCAAAATTACTAAATCACGATTTCTACAAAACCACCGAACGCATTGGAATTAAATTTGGTATGTAGCTTCCCCTTGGGCCATAGGAGCTCGCTAAGAAAGGGTTTAAAGAAATTCGAAAGTTTAGGGGGGTAAAATGACAAAAAAAAACAACCAAACGGATTTTAATGAAATTTGGTATGTAGCTTCCTCTAGGGTCCTAGGTGCTTGCTAAGAAAGGGTTTAAAGAAATTCGAAACTTTATGGGGGTAAAATGACTAAAAAAACAACCAAACGGATTTTAATGAAATTTGGTATGTAGCTTTCTCTAGGGCCCTAGGTGCTTGCTAAGAAAGGGTTTAAAGAAATTCGAAACTTTAGGGGGGTAAAATGACTAAAAAAACAACCAAACGGATTTTAATGAAATTTAGTATGTAGCTTCCTCTAGGTGCTCGCTAAGAAAGGGTTTAAATAAATTGGAAATTTTAGGGGAGTTTTAATGGGATCAAAGTTACTAAAAATCGCCATAAGATATACATAGTGTAATATATTTATTGATATAATATATATATATTTTTAACATACATTTAACTTTGATTTGTCTATCCGTGCCAATCCGGATCGGGCCAGCTAGTATATTATAAAAAGGGTTTGTGTGTTTGTTTATTACAACATATCTCAAAAGCTATATACTCGATTTCGATGCAACTTGTACCAATCTGATAATCCTTCCAGGTAGCATAAGAATATATTCATCGTGCTTTCTCAAAGCGGCGTTGAAAGTTAATAAGTTTATATAAGACTAGCTGGCACAATTCGGTTTTGCACGCATAGATAAATCAAGATTAAATGTATATTTTGAAAAATATCAATAAATATATTATACTAAATATTTCTTATGAGGATTTAAAAGTTACATACCAAATTTAATTTTAATCCGTTCGGTGGTTTTTGAGATTTTGTGTCGAGTTTTTGAGTGGTATTTGGATTATATAGGCTATATATATAGAAGATACTGAAAACATCATTTTAATTTATCTTTAATAACACACAAGAAATTAAGTTTTATAAGTCCCAGTTATGTAAATACTGATACAATTTATGCGACACTACTCTCTGCAGAAATGAGTGAATATTGATGAATTATTTTGGTTATTTTGACATAAATTAAGTAAAGATGTATCGGAAATGAAGTAGATTCTAAAGGGTGTTTGAAAGGGAAAATATAATGCTACATATTTCTAAAATTTTCAACAGATTATTAGAACCAAATGTTAATTTAGTTTACTTTTTATTACGCAGTAATACAGGTTTTAATGAATTTCAATAAAAAAACTAACATAGCAATGGCAAATCTAGGAATTTAACATATAATATGGTGTACAAAATAAATGTCTATGTACAAGATGATCCTAATTTTATTTTATTTAATTTATTTTGTTAACTACAATTACTTGTATGTTTTTACCAGGGAACAAAAAACTGCTCACAAAAACTGAGACTTAGAGTGGGCACGTATTGCAATATGCACATAATGAGGCGAATATATTAGATTACAATTAAACAATACTATGTCGTGCTGAGTCAATATACGAATAAAACAAAGACAATTAAAATAGGTATTTGAGAGTTTAAACTAGTCATCTTTGACGAACTGACATAGAACAAGAAGCTATCTTTTATGTTGTAATTGAAATATACAGGGTGTAGAAAAATTCTGGCACCGGTTTAATATTTCGTATAGGCCTATATACAAAATTTGTATGTAACAATACTATTATCCGCCATTTTGAATGTAACTTTGATTTTTTTTAATGGAAAGGTGGTCATGTGATACATCATTTCGATGTAGAATTTCAAGAGAAAACCAACTGTGAAATTTTCACATCCATATATTTAACTAATTGAAAATAATGTGCAAAAAACTACGAAATCGTGTTTTCCGATTTTGCCCCATTTTGCACATGGCCACCTTCCCATTTAAAAAAATAAAAATTACATTCAAAATGGCCTAACTAAGATGGCTGATATTTTTTTTTTGAAATCATAATAAAATAGTATTTTTACATAAAGTAGGTTCTTCAATCACATCTACCTTCAAATTTTGTTTATATACGAAAAATTAAACCGGCGCCAGACTTTTTCTACACCCTGCATAATATCGGACATTAGGCAAGTAGTTAGCTGTACATATCAGACATTGAAGGTACTATAAGATTAATATCTGTAAATACGGCTGCATCCCTTCTCAATTCAAATGACAATGTATTAATTTGCCTTTTAAAATTAATTAATTTAAAATTCTTACTTAATATTTACGACAACTTGACTCACCTCCTTTTTCCCGTGGACTCTTCATTTGATTACTCAAGTCAAAGGAATGAAATGGAATAACTACCATTAAAATTTAATAATAATACATACACTTACTTTTTATATATGCTCAAAAATTACGCAAATAATTTCAAAAAAAATTCACAATTTACACATATTAATAGCAGGATTGTTTAAAAAATGCGGTCTTTACAAACAAATAGATTAAAATGTTGTAGCTACCCATATGCAACACAAATAAATTTCACTAACTTCCTACAAGTTATAAATCTAAATTTGTGTAATATTATTCTTAAGTGACATAAAAACCATTTACAATTCGATTACTTAAGTCAAAGTAATGAAATGGGATTACTGCCCTTAAAATTAAATTAAGCAATAGCCGTGTCCACTTGTACAATATCAAAGAGACATTACATCGTAAATTACTTTTTTCTAGCCTAAATGGTTACGGAGGTACAGCAATATGTTTTCCAGTGATGCATTTTACTTTTGGAAAACTTTAAAACAATGCAAACGTATTTTACTACAATAGATTAAAATCCATCTCCTGCAAAAACTTTCTATTTAGCCAGTAAATAGCTATACAACTAGAGGTCTAACATCTCTTTCCCCATTGGTATATCGCAACCATTATACACTACTTTTTTTTAAATAAAACCATTTCTATAGAATAACGATGCACAAAGCCACGTGAAGCCACCATTTCTTTTACAAATAATCTGAAACTAAATTACCCTTTAATCGTACACATCTCCTACCCGCGCGTTAAATAAAAATAATATTTATAACCGCCTACTATAACACTTTACATAAACACAACAAATAAGGGAATTGTTATACTAATAACAGCCGCCATTTTGTCTAGTAACAGGTAGGCAAACACAGTGGGGTGTCAGTCTAAGGTTAGTTTTTATGTTGTTTATTGCCAAAGCTACTTTTCTTGTCCGTAGCTGTACTAATTAAGACAGTACGCTGTTAGAGAGAGACAGAAATACATCCACGAGGCTGGTACAATAATATAATATGTTTACAACTAATTAGGAAAGCCTCGGTAGGAGCTGTGATATTTTTGGTAAATTATTTAAATTAGAATCGCGGGGGTTCGTGTTGGTATTTTATTTGTGTTAAAACGGGATATGAAAAGGTTTGATGACTTTTATAAGAAGCAATTTTTATCAATTTCTGATTAGAAAACATTACAGTGGATTTAGCTAAATTCTAAATATATGTTATTTTCAGCTCATTTGGCATTGATCTGTACTGCTTAATTTTAATATAATCCCTATGAGTAAATTTATTTCCCAATGAGCCTAGGAAAATAAACAGTAAGTGCTTAAATAATGATAAGCAACACACTTCATACATATTTATCGGAAAACAATATTAAAGGAGTGCAAATTACAGTCACATTTTCTTCCTCCATAACTGTTAAACTGTGGCCTGCAAAAATGCAATATATACAGCCAGAAATCTGTCCCAAATAAAACCTACAATAAATTCATACAGGTACACTGTCGTACACACTTACTGTTTCTGATATACCAAATTCAAAACAACATAGTTATTTAGAAATATAAACCAAATTATAATCTTACTAGAGGGCTACGGCTCCTGCTCGCTTCGCTCGCCAAACCCCCTGTGAAGCAAACGCAAACAGATTACCACTTATGAAACAAAAGTGTCAAGTGCTGTTTAGCACTTATTGTAAAGGGGATGTTACCCCCTAGTTCACCCATTAGACGTAACTATTTGAATTGCGTGTGATATTATGTATTTTCTTTCCTACAAAACATTTCAAATTAATAAGTGGCAAATTTTCTGTTCTCCAGCTTTCCTAATGAAAGTATATCAATCAACATTTTTTTATAGCAGTTCGTACTATATTTTCCCCAAATAACTGCACGCGACAAAATGTAAATCTATGATATTTTTTCTATATATCTTGTAAGAAATAAAATGTGCAAAATTTCAATTTACTAACTTTAAGGAAAACATAACAATACATTTTTATTTTTTTATGGTTTGTTATCACATTTTCACCCCTTAGCAGCACGCGACAAAATGCAATTCCAGTTTACTATTTCTATGTATCTTGTAGGAAATAAATGTATAAATGTCAGCTCTCTAGCTTTAAGGAAAGTATAACAATGCATATTTATTGTTTTAGGGGATGTTTCAACACTTAAATCAAAATTAATTCTAGCCTATGTTACTCAGGGATACTGTAATTTTTTATTAGTAAAGATATGTTTTCAATCTGTTCAGTAGTTCCAGATATAACCCCCTACATACAAACAAACAAATTTTACCTCTCTATAATATTAGTATAGAAAATAAAATAGCAAACCTAATAATTAAAACACAAGCATTATAATTTCTGTGAATGTATTCAAACTTAACAACTTTAACCATATATTTTAATAAAACGTAAAAACTGACCGGTCAAATCTTACAGTAATATTTAAAATCCATTATACTCGTACTATGAATTTTATATTGGATACGACAAAGTTTAGTGCCCAGGCAACAAACTGTTTTTGATACATTTTTGTTAAAACTTTAAGCGCGTCAACAATATTTTTGTGTTTTTTTAAGTGTAAATTTCTTTAGGAGCATTTCGGCACACTAAATATGTTTGAGTTGGGTATATAAGTGTAAAAGATTGTACTATGTCATAGGCTTATTCTATAGGCGCACCTCGCGCTATGTTTGCTGGCGGAAGAATCGGATTTTCCGGTCACGCATTTTCTGAAACGCTCTACTATATATAAGTTAGTACATATGTGTATATAGC
The DNA here is from genome assembly GCA_018207615.1 of Philaenus spumarius. Taxonomy (NCBI): domain Eukaryota; kingdom Metazoa; phylum Arthropoda; class Insecta; order Hemiptera; family Aphrophoridae; genus Philaenus; species Philaenus spumarius. The sequence goes on along the minus strand of JAGFPH010007334.1, from coordinate 55,966 downwards.
ACATTTAAACTTTAAATGATGAAGAACTGCAAAAAGCTAATACTTTTATATTATAATATTGCATCAGAAACACATAAAATTAAAATTATAAACACACAAAATAACTTTAGGCCAGCCTTAAACAGAAGAACCAACACATGTTTCTTGAATGAATTTACACTAGTTACCATAGCAACCAATAAAATAAAACAACGGATAAAACAGTTGATTCGAATGCATCATCTTTAATAATTTTAATTTAGGTCTAGGCAGATAAACAAACACATCTTTAATGTATTTGCATGTGTGTACTTTGAAAATTTGTTTTATGTAGGATCTTTTTAGCAACGAAATAATTTCCATAATATATTTTATATTCATCAGAATATTGCCATAGAAGTTCACACTTCCCCGTGTGGTCTTAAGCACAATTTATTTTATAGTCTACTATCTTGTTAACACTTTAAGAGCATCAACACTATTTTTGTGTGCTTGTTTGAAATGCAATGTTCTTACTGTATTTTCGGGAGCATTGCAGCTAGAATTCTGAGTGTAAACTATAAAATGTACTTACATACTCTACAGGCACACTATATATAGTTCAAAATTGCTTTCACCCTAGAAAGGCCTAAAATAGAATTACTAAACCACCAAATATGTTATACATTTTTTGTTTTAGTTTTTGTTAATGTATTTAGTGTAAAAGTTTAATGTTGGTTTGATTTTTGCTATCAACTGAAGTTACATGGTAGAACTTATTTAAATTAGTAAAAAAAAAGTAAAAACATAAACTCTAAAAGAGAAAACCAACATATCGGTTTGATTATTTGTAAATTTCATAGTAGTGATTATTTTCTTATTATATTTTATTATTTTAAAAACATTATTGCTAAATGAAATGTGTATAGTTTCTTCTGGCCCTCCTATCATTTTATTTAAAACATCTAAACAAAACCTAAAAATTCATTTTGAGGACGTCATTTTGAAATGGTTACATTTTTGGGCCTACTTGCAAAATATGAAATATTATTTATTTTAGGTTAACCCCAGAGTTGTACTATACTATTAGTTTAAAAAACAGTCAACAAATCTATTCAACTATCAATGTTGTTATAAACAGAATATGTTACTATTTTTTTTATATATAGTATATTTTATATAGTTGCACTTCAGAAATAAAAATAGCAATATTGGCATGCAATCAATTTCAACCGAAACAAATAAGTTATTTCAACATTCAGTATTAAAAATAACTCTATTCCATCAAACACAAATTAAAACAAATACACGCTTAAGAAATAATTACAATTTATAATCATGATCGCTTACCAAGCGGGAAAATAATTTCAAAGAACGCCGTAGAATACATTGACCTTGGAATAGTTAGGTTATAAACTCGGTATGGTTATTATGATCTTCTACCGTACAGAAAATACCAAACTACTCCTCCACGGTGCAATTATTTCTCTTGTGAAAGCATCTGGACAATGTATCGGGTGACACAAAGAGATTTTAACTCCTCTATATACGGTAAAGAAAGACGGTTTTATTTTTTGTCAGGTGAGAGGGGACAGTTGGAATATAATTCAGAGTCTTTATGCAAACTATTAAGTAAGCGGTTTAAGGACTGGGAAAGATTTCCATGTTCAGCCTCTTTGCCAATTATTTAATAAGGGGACATAGAGTTGATTTTAACAATAACGATTTTGTGTCAGGCTTACAGTTTTAGGCTCCTTAATATAAATCTTCTGTGAATAATAATAAAAACACAAAACATTTTATTCTAAACATCCCATTTTTGCTCACATGTTTTTAGTTGTTCTTATTTTATAAAAAAACTAGGGGAAACCCATGCGTGCTCCACACGCTTATCCCGTTGGAACATTCTATACACATAATCATGTTATGTTTTCTTTATAATAAAGGTGTAGGATTATTAATAATAACCGCAAAGCTAAGATGGTAAATAATGTTAAATGTTCAAATCAAATTATTTCGTATATTTTATAACAGCAGTTATAATAAAGGTTAAAAGAACCGGCAAGGCTCAGGTCTACACTTTAAAAAAAAACCCAACCTAAAATTTAGAAATACAAATAAATGCTTCATAGTTTGAAATCAGCTGATAATAGAAATATTAGAGCAAACTGCTGTTTTATCTGTTATTTTATTCAATTGGTTGCAAAGGTAATAAATTGTAAATAAATGTGTTGGTGCATCAGTCTAGGCCTAACATAAGATTTTTCCCGACCAAATTTACAAATATTGAAATAAAACAATGTTTTTGTCAAAATGAATTTTAGTCAATGTTGCTCAGGGATAGTGTAGTTTTTTTATTAGTAAAACTATTTTTTCAATCGGTTCAATAGTTCCAGAAATTACCCCCTACATAGAAACAAAGAAGACATTTTTTTTTCTTGCTTATTATTTTTCGATTGAAAATTTAATTTGTTAGAAAAAATACAAATATAGGAAAACAAATAGGCTATCATTTTAACAAAATAAAATTAACAAAAATCTTCGATAGTACTTACAAGAACATATACAATTATAAATAACTATTTACAAACCAAACAGTTGTACTTTTTTTAGAAAGTAGTGCATAATACAACTTACTAGTTTTAACAAAGAGGAAACCAAAGTATGCCAAATTATGTTTTCGTTCAAGTCTCACACTTGCTAAGCAAACACGATTTATACGCAGCCCGACATTTTCTGTATTTTTTTTAACTAGTTTAAATTTTAAATAGTTTTAAATTTATTTTTATAGATCCTACACTAAGCAAAACCCAAACAAATTAAATTTGACCATATCTAACCAAACATTATGTTTTAAAATCGCAGAATAGAATTGCTCGTTTCTTAAAACCGAATCTTGGATCATTCTGTAGTAAATTTTACAGCTGTATAGTCTTGCTACGATAGTCGTTAATCT
>JAGFPH010007334.1:40797-52952 GCA_018207615.1 Philaenus spumarius | reverse complement strand
TAGTAAATTTTACAGCTGTATAGTCTTGCTACGATAGTCGTTAATCTCCCCCCGCACAATCAAACTTGCAGTTCTTTATAACGATACAATCGCATATTATACGTCCATTCACTGCAATAACCATCGTTCGACCTCGAACCATTTCGATAAACACGATTGTAACATTATTAAGATTAGCAGAATGTTATGTCTAGACGGCCTATAACTTGAAACACCAATAACTTATGTTAAGGTTACATTTTATAATAGAAGTGTTTGTACTTGTAATACGTTATCACAGAATACACCCACCAAGTAAAAACAGTTTTCTTGTCTTTTAAAAACATAATATCTCCTATTCGTTTAACATGGAATATTTTAAATTAAACATATAGATACAAAGATTTCAGGCGGTAAAAAGTGACTTGTTTGTTATTCTTCAACAAGTAATAATAACAATAAAACGTGTTTACAGTTTTTATTTATTTGGTCTTAAAGTCTTGAAATAATATAGGAAGTTATATTTCAGGACAGAAGTACATTTACGTGATTCTCTGATTGATAATATCAAGAGCAATAAATAATTACAGAATCAATTAGCTGTTCTAAATTGCATATTACTTAAATGAAATACATAATAATATTACTTTATGAGTTGTTAATTTAACATAGATGTATGTCCATCCATAACTTCCGAAGAATGGAACGGTTTTATAAAAAGGTAAAATTTGTTTCTATCTCTGGAACTACTGAACCGATTGAAACAATAGTTTTACTAATAAAAAGCTACACTATCCCTGAGTAACATAGGCTGCAATTCATTTTGATAAAAACATTTTTATTTTAATCTTTGTAAATTTAGTCGGGAAAAAATCTTAGGTTAGGCCTAGACTGATGAAACAACACTTGAATTTACATTTATTACTACAGCAACCAATTGAATAAGAATTATATAAAAACATCAGTTTGCTTCAATATTTCAATATTAACAGCTGATTTCAAACTTTGAAGCAATTATTCGTATTTCTAAATTTTAGGTTAAGTTTTTAAAGCGTAGACCTGAGCCTTGATGGGTATTTAACCAATATTATAACTACTGTTATAAAATATACGAAATAATTTGATTTGAACATTTAACATTATTTACCATCTTAGCTTTGGGGTTATTATTAATCCTGCACGTTTATTATAAAGAAAACATAACATGATTATGTGTCTAGAAAGTTCCAACTGCGTTGGAGCTCGCAGGTGTTTCTCCTGGTTCTTAATAAAACTTAATACTGAAAACAAACAAATAAGTTAATTACTTTTAATGACTGTAATATGGTTGTGGGTTTTTCAGTGACTACATTAATTTATAATTTAAGTATACGATAACATAAATTATTGGTTATATATATCGATTCCTCTGTTTTGTTTTGCAGATTTTAGCGAAACTCTTAAAGAAGGCGCCAATTCTACTCTAGTTGCCAGAAAAAAAATCTTTTTGTTTTCGAAACCTTAAAACATATATGTACGCCTATCATTTTAAAATGTGTGTATTCGTAACTTTTATTTTATAATAAATGGCATATACAATAAATAATTTTGATCTAATATTTCTTTTTTATTGAAAACAATAGTTTGAGCCTTTAGTTTGAGAGGGCGCTAGTATAAAGACTATTGTAAATGCATTTATGTTTTAAGTTGTTAATTAGTTTTTAAACATGTGTAATGCATTTGTTAATGCAATTTGTTAATGCGAAACACTTATCTCCTGAAGATAAAATGTTTTGGAATTACAGTATCTTCTTCAATAATAATATATTAAAAAAAAAAAAATTAAATGTTGTTTTGGTTCACAAATCTGATAAAAATCCTTAAGGGAAAACAAAATTTATAAAAATAAAATTTTAAATTAAAGAGGAAAACAATAAGTTTTGCAGTATGTAGCTCAATAAAATAATTAAAACAAAACTAAATTTAGTATAAACTATCAATTATAAGAAAGAGTTGCACAACTTCAATCTAATTGTATTTTTAAATGTGTTGTAGTTATTTGTGTTTTTTTTACGACCTCAAATAAACGAGGGGAGTTTCTTATGGAGGAAAAGACTTTTCGAAAGTAGTAAAAATAAAAATTTTATTTACTATCCTATACTAGTACAGTACCTTTCATTTTTTCGTCAGTCATCTCTTTTAATTCTTCTTTTAAGAAATTTTGGAACGCCTCAGGCAGTTGACCTCCGGTTCGCACCTACTAACTTCGTGTTTTTTGTATGTGTTATGTTTTTTTATGTGATTCTGTAATTTACCTTAATGTTTTGACAACCTAATATCAATGACATATATTCTGATGATGGGATAGGCAACCCGAAACGCGTCAAAACAAAAGAGGTCAATGACAGAAATGAAAAGGTATGACACTTTATTGCATAAAAGGAATAGATTTGAATTGTTTACATTCCATAACCAAGTGCAATCTAACACACACATCAATCAAATTAAACCAACGTATATAAACAAACGTAATTTACTTAATTAAATCAATGTATAAAATCAGGTAAGTACTCTTAACTTGTGACATATTAGCGCGGGTCAGCTAGGGTTTTTCAATTCATAAAAAGTTAAAACTAAACTACATTACTTGTTCTCACACACAGTCGTTAAATCATTAAAATAACAAACAGAACCAAAACACAAATTAACAATAAGAAACATAGATTAAACCAAGTAGTACGGAATATCGATTACCCATAAAACCCATGAAAGTGATTTTACTCCTTCTAAACAACCATTTTGAAATACTAAAAACCGAGTATTTGTGACGTCATTTGTAATGGCGGTCTAACGCCCTACGTCCAATTCAATCTCAGATAAACATAGCCATTCAATTGGTAAAATAACTTCCCAGTTGTTATTGCACAGAGCAGGGACATAACCTAACCTAAAAACATCCTACACATAACCTCACTTATTTGAAATCCCCATAAAGAATCCACTAAGCTACGTTATTACCGCTCTTACAATATTATCATATTCATAAGGCCATTCTAAATTCATGTTTTAATTATATACAAAACTATAAATATCTTCATAATCTGACATAGGTTGGAATTCACGGTCAGCTGTGAGACGGTCCGCCATATTGTTGTCCGGTTAACGCATGCGCACGGGGTTGATCCTGTTGTAGAATTTATCGACTAAGTTGGGTGAGTTTCCTTTACATTTTACGATTATTCTCAACCTGTCCACGCCATATATATAAAGTATAAAGACACATGTCTTATTTCGTACGCACAAGCACAGGGGAATCGACGTACAGTCTGGATAAAAAACTGTGTTTTTGCTAAAGACTGTGTTGTTGAGTTTGTTCTGGATTTAATTTTACATGCGTAGTTTTAAAGAGTACTTAATTTGCATAAAATAATACATATTGGAAAACAATAATAATTAACAATCAAGGTTTTGTTTTAATTAATAGACTAATAAAAGAAGTAATATAAATCTTACAGATTATGTTTTCTCTATTTTTTTTATGGATACAACTTATAACTAAATACAAATAAACAACTCATATTATTTTTATAAAAATTAGAGGAATTATTTTTTCCAAAATCTTTCTTCAATGTGTGCCTTAATAATCATATTTTTCGTCTTTTAAAGTTGCCAAGAATAAAATGGTCATTAATTTCTTTCTCAAACAAAAATAACATTCTTCATATTTCAGTAGACCATTGTGCACATAAATTATTATTCTTCCCGGATATTATTGGAGTGAAAATATATTTGCTACTCAATTTGAAAATCATATTTTGTTTCTTCAATAATTTATATTAACATTCATTCTTGTATAATAAAACTTATTTATTTATTTTAATTGAAAACTTTGTAATACCGATTTAAAATTTTTTAGCAATCACATAAATGTGTATATAATGTTTATTGTATTTGTTTATTTCAACCAGAAAGTAAAATTTTGCTCTGACTGCCTACATCTCAAACTAAAGGTATACCTCTGTTTGTTTGGAAAATACACACATTTAGGCTTATAAATAGATTGAAAGAAAGATTAGCCAATAAATAGTTTAAAAGAAAGATTAAGCTTAAAATAGTTTTAAAAAATCTCAGCTTATTGAAAATTTTCTGTAAGAGAAATTTCATCCTACAAATACTGCAAATTTGTAGCCTAGCACATTTTTAGATTATTTTACTTTCTCACTAAACTATAGTAGAGAGAAATTAAAGTGATCGCAAAAAATCGATGTTGAGATTTTTGTGGAAATATCAGTTTTGGGACTCCCTGAGTGATTTTTACAAAATGTCTGTCTGTATGTTTGTACGTCTGTATGTATACAAAGCTAGAGGGAAAACTATTAGATCGATTTCAAACAAATTTGCACCCAACATGTCAATTAAGCCTGTAGAGATGCACGAAAAAAGCTTTTGAAAGATTTTAAAAACAACCCCCTTTTTGGCCAAAAAAACCCTAAAAAGCAGTTATTATTTTTTAAAATAAAAACGGCTCCAACGGTTTTGATAAAATTTGACTTATTTGTAGCAGTTAACGTACCCAACCATATGCAGAAAACCACATCTTTCTAAAAATTCTCATTCAGCTAATAATAATAATATTCACTAGTTTCTCCCCTACTTTAATGTATCCCCTTTCCTACTTTAATACAACTATGAAGTCACGGTGAACCTGTTTAATAATTTAAATATGTTTGTGAGAAAGTAAGTGCCAGTTTCCGGTACCGTTTATTTTGTTTAATATACCTTAGCTATATTTGTTCTTTTTAACTTCCAGTTTAGCTCCTGTTAACCATAAATTTATACTTTCATTTGGATATTGAATAGTAATTACCACCTCAGCTTTGGGTTCTAATAACAACTTTATTAAAAATATGTTATTAACTATGCGTAGAGAGTAAACACACATGGTTTGGCGTGCTGAACTCACAAAGACCCTTAGTTTTGTGATGGTTGTTAGAATAACGGCAGTCTCCATAACTTTGTCTTCTTTTGTTATTAACTTTTATCTATTTTGTTTGTTTGTTTTTGTGTTTGGTTTGTTTATGGTCCACTGATTTACATCAAAACCCCGAATCGCAAAACAAGGAACAAAAACAATAACTAAACAACTAAATTGTAAGTTATGTGTAATACGTTACCCTTATGTACATTTCAATGACATGGTCATCATCCTCAGACGGTTTTAACACTACTCATGTTTGTTTGTTTGAGGGTTTGTTTATGTTATTCATTAGTGTAACGGGTATGTAAACTGTCTTAAGATCAGTTTGCCTGATAGGCTTAACTTGTAGGATATACAATGTTTTATTCTCAATACATGTTTTTATTTGTTTTTTATTTGAGGTATTAAGCAGTTCTAAATATGTTTTATTTTTATTTAATTATCTAAAAGACTTTTTCTATATGATCTTATGAATTTAATTTTTTTGTGGACTAAGTAAGTGTAGGCCTATCAATTTTTACCTACAAAAAAAATCTTTGAAGAAATTAAATATAATATAAAGTTTGCCTCATTCCCTCAATACTCTATTCTGTAAACACAGATATTTGTACAAAAACTTCATATAATATTATCATTTGTGGAATTCTAGCCACCGGAACAGAATTTTTAACAATAATTTAGCTTAAGCACCTTTATGGTCTTTTTGTCAGTTCCTTTTATTTTTGAAGATGGATTACTAGTTTCATGTAAACGGGTTGACCTTCATGGATCTGAAGATGACCTGGATGCAAGGTCGAAACTAGTAATCCATCTTCAAAATAAAAAGAACTTACAAAAAGATGGTAAGGTACGTAACCTAAATTATTGTAAGATATATAATGTTTTAATAATGTTACATTCTATTGTGCAAACTGCCGTTTACTATAGAATAGCATAATATTGCTTTTAATTTCTCTAGGACAAAAATAGTTTGAATGGGTTATTTGAGAGATTTAAAGTGTATTATCTGAGTTAAAAGATTGGTGAATTATTGACATTACTCAATGGAGAAATTGTTAATATTCCATAACTTATAGTCAAAACGACAACAAATACATCTCATTTCAGTTGAATTATAGTAACATTACATAACCACAAAACTTGTGTTTTTAAATACTGGATTATTTATTTATTTGCTATTCTTTGTATGTTAAATCAAATTCGGTTTAAAGAATATAGTAGGCCTACACATATTAAATAAAATCATTTTTAACGATTCTCTCGATTTATATGCTGAAACCCAAACAATAATAAACACAAAATTCAGAAAGAATGCATGTAAACTATATCAGATAAAAATAAACCATTCTTAAAAAAATAAAAGTGTTGATAGTAAAAACTGACAATAAAATTGAATGCGTGGCAATACAGTGCTTTCTTCGTTTCCTTTAAACATTATTTATAAACAAATACCTAAGGAAACGTTAACCTACATTTCCTTATTTTCACTGCCTGTTAAACTAGCAATAAAACAAGATCATAAAAAGTAATAAAAGTTTGGGGTGCAGTTGAATTGACGTGCTGCCATCTGGCGGGTTAACCTTGAACCACATCTAGGACAGTCCTGACATCTTTTGGAAATATTAAATAATGCGGGAAATATTTAAGTGAACGCTTATTATGAAGTAGGTTAATTGTCTTGGTAAGATTGTTTCTTCAAACATAGTTAAAACAAAGTTATGATTCTTATGTCTTCAGACTAATCGTTAGTTGAAAAACATTCTATATAAAACTACAATAATACGTATATATTAATTAGAAAATCTTGTATTTATCAAAAGTGCAATAATTTTATGTATATAGGCTACCTTAATAGAATAACATACTTTAATGGTATATTTTCTCTTGCAGTTTAGTTATGCGTGACAAAATAAATTCAAAACAATGTGTCTGTTGAATAAAAAATAAGCAAGAGCTTTTAGCATTTAGTCTTAGCTTTAGCTTTCACTATTAAGTCAAAGCTTTTAGTCTTTGCACTTGGTTAAAGTGAGGTGAATAACCTTTAGCTAGTTTATCTAAAGCTGAAAAATTTGAGCCAAAGCTTACTGTCATATGTTTTAAGTTATAGCTTTTGCTTATTTTTTATTCAACAGACACTTAGTTTAGGATTTATGAGAAACGGTACCAGAAATTGGCACATACTTTCTCACACACATATTTAAATTACTAAACAGATTCACTGTGGCTTCATAATTGTATTAAAGTAGGAGAGGGGATGCATTAAAGTAGAAGAGTAACTAATAAATATTATTATTATTAGATAGAAAGAAAACTATTCGATCGATTTCGAACAAATTTGCACCAAACATGTCAATTAAACCTGTATAGATGAACCAAAAAAAGTTTTGAAAATTTTTGAAAAACAACCCCATTCCACAAAAATCTCAAGATCGATACTATACTTTTTGAGATCACTATACTTTCTCTATATTATATTATAGTGAGAAAGTAAAATTATGAAATTTGTAACACATTTAAATGGATGATAATAAACATGGAATTTTATACATTAAACATTTATTATTTTTTCTGTAATTTAACTTTAATCATTTTAAAAGTTCAACATTTTTGAAAAGTAAGGGAAAGAATATTATAGGCCTACGATTTTTGAAAAGCTGTAAATTATTAGTAAGCCTATAAAATGTTTGCCAAATATAGTTTCGACATCACGATTCCTTTTCGCCTAATGTAGGCCTATTGTTCTTGACAAATTAACAAAATTACCCTCGACGATAAACTTACTTTTTTAGCCATGCGTTTTATAAACTATTTACTATTAGAATTTGTCTTTAAAGTTTCGTATTAACTTATTTGTAATATTGATTTTAGTAGATTCATCTGCTTTAATCGTCCTTCTTGTGTTGCGTTAATTACATTCTCCAAGAATAAATTTAAAATACTGCTTTTAATACAAGTTTCCACAAATCTTTTATATTTTTAGACATTCACAATAGCAGATTACCTGTCACAACATCTAGGTTAACCCCTCGCAAATACATTGGTAAAATCTAAGAATATTCTTTTACTTGAATTTTATTATAAAGGACAAGTTAGTAAAACTAAAAAGTAACCATTAATGAAACATTAATTACAAAACAGTTAGCACCAAAACATAAAACCACAATCTTTATACGCTTACGTATTAATAAATAACTACTCTAGCGACCTTATTTAGCTGGCAATCAACTTTAAGCTAATTAACTTGTTTCGAAGCTTGTAAGACCTAATTAGGTGTTATAAACTGAAATGACTTGAGAACTTTGTTGGTGATACTTTGAAATATTAAATTTTACAACTTTTAACAAGTTGTGCATTAAAAGCATTGAAATTTTTCGTTAAATATTGAGATGAGTTTACAAGTTATTTTTAGAATAGGCTTAAGTAAAGATAAACAGTTAACGTAAAAACGTGTTAAGTAATTATTTTGCCTGCAATTGCAATAGCTCGATTTTTCTCAATTCCATAAATGAGTGACCTGGCCGATAACAAACGGTGGAGCAGGTTACTTAAGTACAAATTAAAAAACAAGTTTACATAAAACGCTAAGCATCCAAACAATCCGAAATTCTTTACTTTATTTAAAAAATGCATCTTACTCTACCGTACATAGCATATAGAGCTCAGAGTTGTCATGCAAAACTACACCTTTACAAAATAAATATTCACAAAAGTTTAAATATTATCCTCTTTCAATGAAAAATGTTTTTTCGCCTTATATGTAACCTACAGAACAATTAAATAAATTAACATATTGTTAACACATTTCTGGTCTTAGCTAATCTTGTATGATGTATAGAAAGCGATAAATGTGCTGATATTTGAAAACACTAATTAATAACACATTTTATTTATTAAAAAATATACCTATAATATATATTTTTCGAGATGTGTTCCTAAGAAATGAAATATGTAAAATAATAATATTATTTTTCTAATTATTATTTTTTTTATTTAGCCTTTGTTATGATTTTGTAATACATTGCTGAAGTACTAAACAACCAACAAAATAAAATCGTAATAAACGTTACGTAAAATTGTGTAAACTAAATTTAAACTGAATACATTATCTATTGAAAGTTACAATAGATTTTCCTAAAACATATAAAACTAGGGGAGATCCCTGCGAATCCGCACGCCAACCCCCAGTGGAACATTCTAAAAAAGTTTGTTATGTTTTATTTATAATAAAAGTGATAATAATAATAACCTCAAAACTAAGATGGTAAATAATTTTAAATGTTCAAATCAAATTATTTCGTATATTTTATAACAACAGTTATAATACAGTTTAAAAGAACCAGTAAGGCTCAGGTGTACACTTAATCAAAAACCTAATCAAAAAGTTACTCACTATCAATTACCGTGTATTATCAATAAATAGGTCTACTATATGTCTTATTTATTTTTAATTAGGATGTAATATAGTTTTTTCCTATTTTTAAATTCCTCAACGCAAGTTTTTATTGGTTTGTGTGTGTTGAAACATGTGTTGGTTCAGTGTAGGCCAAACTTAAAATATTATTTTGTACTAAAAGCTGGATATATATGAATCAATAATAATTGTTTGTGTTATTTTATTCAATTGGTTGTTATGGTAATGAATGTAAAACATTCAAGAAGTTGTTTCATCAGTCTAGGCCTAACCTAAAATTATGTTTAATTTAATATAAACATCATTATTTACATCCACGAAAGCAGCTGGATTAGTTTGTTTCTTATTAAAAACAGCTGTTTTGTATAGAAATGGTTTTTAAATTCGTTCCATTTTAATCTTGTGGGGAAAACCCGACCTTTGAGATTAGCTCACGCCCTTAAGGATAGGAATTTTCACTTCTAAAACCTTATTGCAAAACTTTGAAATGAGACGAATTTTTTGACAGCTCAAACATTAAATTTGGTCCAGAAATAAAGGAGGAGTTGTGTTCACAAAAAAACTGCTTCGATTATATAAGGATATCGAATTGTCTGGAAACTAACATTTTTTGAAATAGTTAACGAAAATTTTATAAATTTATATAACTTATATGTAATCTTGTTTGCTGGTAATTGCATGCTACCTATGGCTTCCGTTCCTCCACTTTGTCCTTAGTATGTTCTGTTTCCTTCCATAAAACAAATTCTTTTGGAATGTGAAGAATTAAATCATGTCCGTAAGAGGTTTCTCTAGATTAGCATTCAGACGATGCTGGGTGGTGATATGATGTTAGTGTTTCTGCATAGTTTATATATTTAAATGTGTTTTTGCCTATCACGTGTTTTCATATATTATCTTACAACATAATTTTGAACTTTCATAGGCACACCTCGGTGCAATGTTTTCTGGCGCGTGAACTGGGTTTTACCGTCACGCATTTTCTGAAACGCTCTATTCCGTCAGTTTGAAAAAAGCTTTGGTCTTGCCGAGATTCGGACCAGCAGAGTCCATCACCTTAGACTAGCGCCTTAGCCGGTTAGGCCGCGAACGCATTGCTAGTTTAGTATATTTGAGTTGGGTACATAAGTGTAACAGATTGTCCTACCTCATAGGCTTAACCCGTTAACACAATGTATAGTTTAATTGGTAATACCTCTGAAATGGACATTCGGCTTCCTCATTTCGTAAGTTGTGGTAAAAATTTTACACATCTCCCGTGTGGTCTTAAGCACATAATTTACATATTTGTTTTATTGAATACGTTTCGATTAAAAAGAATGCCTAACTCACACTCAGGTTAAGCGGTCAGCGTATACTATAAGGGAGCATCGTGGTACAGTGGTACAGTGGTTAGACAAACTCGTTTGTGCGAGCCTAGTTACTGGCGCCATTGCGTAAAATGTAAACATTAAGTAGACATTTTCTTTTTACTATCTTCATATTGATAACATTAAAGATTTTTACACCATAATTAAATTATAAATAGCTTTTTAAAAATTAAAACAACTGCTTGATTAAAATTAAGTTCCAAGAAAAATATTAAATAAACTATTTTCATTGTCTCAGTTAAACAATGTAAAAATAATTTTAACTTATTGGTAACTTAAATGCGTTTTTTTTTTTAACTGAAAAAAATATGTAATTCAAAGAGAGTAAATTATTCAAATTATACCTGTTATTGGCTCAAAATAAAAAATGTACCTAATTTTTAGATCCGTGGCTAAAATGATTGATTCTAATTGATTGTGATCCTAATTGCATGGTTTTATCTCATCACGAGTTTCCTAAATGGGGTTTGTACGGTGAATAAAAAATAAAAAAAGTTTAAATAACTCAGTTTGTCCTTTTTTTTGACATAAGCTTGGTAAACCGTTAAAAATAAACCAAAATAGTAAGCGGGTAAGTTTTCGGAAATGGAATGATTTGCGAAAAGCAAAAACGCCCAGTACAGTATCTGTCTACATATTAAGGGCAGCTTACAATCACCGTTTTCATCTTGCCTGGTATTTAGCAATGTATTTAGGTTATTGTTTGAATATGATTAGTTTTATACATTACTAACTGGCCTGATCCGGCTTTGCACGGATAGACAATCAAATTTAAATGTATATTTACCAAAAAAATATCAATAAATATATTACACTATGTATTTCTTATAGGGATTTTTAGTAACTTTGACCAACACCCACTCTAAAGTTTCGAATTTTTTAAAAAAACCTTTCTTAGCCAGCACCTACGACCCTAGAGGAAGCTACATACCAAATTTCATTCCAATCCGTTCATTAGTTTTAGAGAAATCGTGATTTAGTAAATTTGACCCACCATAAAATTTCGAATTTTTTTATAACCTTTCTTAGCGAGCACCTATGGCCCTAGAGGAAGCTACATACCAAATTTCATTCCAATCCGTTTGGTAGTTTTGGAGAAATCGTGATTTAGTAACTTTGACCACCAAACCCCCCTCCCCCTAAGATTTCGAATTTTTTTAAAACCCTTTCTTAGTGATCACCTATGGCCCTAGAGGAAGCTACATACCAAATTTCGTTCCAATCCATTCAGTCGTTTTTGAGAAACTGATTTAGTAACTTTAAACCCCAAACCCTCCTAAAATTTCGAATTTTTTAAACCCTTTCTTAGTCCGCACCTATAGCCCAATTGCAGGTCCAAACAGTGTTAACACTATAGAACTTTATAATTTTACAAAGAAAGGAATGGTTTTGTAAAGCCTTAATTTCTAGATTTCCAATAAAGCAATTTTAATAACTA
>JAGFPH010007334.1:5263-40697 GCA_018207615.1 Philaenus spumarius | reverse complement strand
GAAGCTATTTCCAGTTCATGGATAAAATATGCAAGCAATGACAAAATCTTTGACGTGGAACAATGCATCTTGTCCGGAACTTTATGACGGTCTGCCGGGTTGTGCAATGAACTGATATTTGTGGAAATGACGGATGGGGCGGGAGGGGCGGGGGTCGATTGGACTGTTTGGCACGAAATTGATTTCTAATGATATAGTTAATATCTGATAGTTGTACTTAAATATTATATTTATCGTAGTTACAGTAGTTTCGACGGCTTTATTGTTCGTATAAAATATCGAGGAACGTAGGACATGTCATTTGCAAAACTTGGCGAATTGTTTGATCCTGACTTTTTTATTTTATTTTCTGTGATTTAAGTCTTTTGGAAACTAAAGAATAGACACATTATTTTTTTGTTTTAAGAAATCAAGAGTTTAATGCATATGATTTTCCTTTTAGTTTTTGGATTGTATTCCAAATAAATATACAGGTACAGTAGTTGCAAAAGATTTTTTAAATATTCATATGAGCTATATCTTAGAATGAGTTATATTTATGTTTAGGGTTCTGTAACTGATAAGGAAAAAACGAAACCCTTATTGGATCAGCCGTTTGTCAGTCTGTCACAATCGTTTTTTTATATTTATAAAACACTAGCTGGCCCGATCCGGCTTTGCACGGATAGACAAATCAAAGTTAAATATATATTAACAAAAAATATATTATATCAATAAATATAAACTACACTATGTTCTTATGGGGATTTTTAGTAAATTTGATACCCCCAAACCTCCCCTAAAATTTCGAATTGTTCGAAACCAATTCTTAGCGAGCACCTAGGGCCATAGATGAAACTACATACTAAATTTCATTCCAATCCGTTCGGTGGTTTTTTTTAGTAGCTTTGATCCCCTAAACCCCCCTAAAATTTAGAATTTTTTGACAACCTTTTTTAGCCAGCACCTCCAGCCCTAGAAGAAGCTACATATTAAATTTCATTCCAAGCCGTTCAGTCGTTTTGGAGAAATCGTGATTTAGTAACTTTGACCCCCCAAACCCCCTCTAAAATTTCAAATTTGTTGAAACCCTTTCTTATCACACCTACGGCCCTAAAGGAAGCTACATACCAAATTTCATTCCAATCCGTTCAGTAGTTTTAGAGAAATCGTGATTTAGTAACTTTGACCCTCCCCAAACCCCCTCTAAAATTTAGAATTTTTTAAAACCTTTCTTAGTGAGCACCTATGGCCCTAGAGGAAGCTACATACCAAATTTCGTTCAGTAGTTTTTGAGAAATCGTGATCAGTGTGTCAGTGGATTTGGCTTTTATAAATATAGATGCTAACCATGTATGATCAATTACTCAGAACTAAACATTGTTTTAGTACTAATTTGGGGTCGGGGAATTTGTGGTATCCCCAAAACACCTAAACATTGTATTATAATGTTTGATATGGCTTTATTTAAGAATGTCACAGTTTTTTTAAACTTTATGATTTGTATTTTTTTAATATTCCCAAAATTGTGCTCACAAAAATGTATGCTTTATTTTTTCCAAAATTAGATCAGCAAAAAATGTTTAAATAAAAACTCGTGATTTACAGGAAAAGTATAGGGTATCCAAACTTTTGTGCAAATATGTTGTTTTTATTTTTGTATTACGAATCTTGAGGTTTGACAAAATGGTCGATTCCAATCACAAAATGAACAAAAAGTAATACCAGACAAAAAATCAGGATAAATAGAATTACTTCCACTCTTTGCCCGTAGCAAGCATTTTATTTTAGATCTGGGACAGCTTACAGGTTTGGCGGTTTTCCTTCTCTACTAAATTATCTATTAAAACAGTTATTTTTAAGTTGATAATTTATCTGTGTTTGGAAATTTAATTAAAGGCAGTACGTTTTTGTGACATGAAATTAAAAACAGTTTATCTATTTACGATTTAATCGGCTTTCGGTTGTGGTTTGCTAGGCATAAAATGACATTTAGTACTAGCAAAACCCAGTTTTATGTAGTTTGCATTGAAGATACTGAAGACTCTTTTGCCACAGTCTCGTGTAAATGTTTAAATACAAAATCACAGGGCGCATTGAACTGTTCTTTAATAGAAAATTCCAAAAATAGAAAATATTGGGGGTTATGATAGACGCATGTTATAAAAAACTTATATAAATGCTTTAAAAAGTAAGTTGAATAGAGTTATTAGAGTATTTATTTCTTAAAGGATGTCTGTCCCAAGTACATGTTACTGAAACTTTATTTTTGACTAGTCCAAAGCAGATTGGAATATGGAATTATTTGCCGGTTAACTGCTTATAACACAAACCTGTATCCTATTAAAATAATTAAAAAAGGCAGTATCCGTTTTATACAAAATAAAAACAGAGTTGAACCTTCAAGACCTCTTTTTCATAGTTTATCTTTACTACCACTTAAACATATATTTATATATAAAGTCCTTAGAGTCTTCTACAGAAGAAGTGTACAATTTTCCACTGTACATAATACGTATAAACTCGTTCTAGGCACTATTTTTGCCTATTCCGTTTTATGAATTCTTTTTCTTTTATAGCTCCGAAATTGTATAACAAACCAAAAGTATATAGCCTATCAAACATTGTACTGGACAACCAAAATTCCTGAAAAGCTTGAAATCTTGGCTGCTCAGTCTCCACAATGTGGACACTCTCCTTAATAATTAGTATAATCCAGCTCACTTTATGTTATCACATTTTCTAAAAATATTCTATTACTGTTTTTATTTTTCAATTTGTATGATTTGTTTGATTCATGCGCTACAGGAAGAGCAGTAAATGCAAACAACATTATTTATTTAACAGTTTTAAAATTTGATTAAGCCCAGTTTATCTCCTTCTGCTCTATAAAGAAAGCTTATATAAAAAGAAAATTTTGCTGTAAAACTCCTTTATTATTCACTGTTTCTGTTAAATGTTATTTGAAAACTCTGATAAAATAAATGTTATTTTGTTTTTGAAGTAAAGGTAACCCTCATTACAGGATTCCTATATATATAGGGTACCTATTCTTCTCTTTGTATTTTTAATTTGTATTATTTCATTTAAAATGTCATATATTTATGTTTAGTTTGACATGTATTATATATATTGTACAAGGTTTGTAAAGGAATAATTGATTCATTTGATTTGTCAAAAAACTGTTAATTATTAAAATTTCGATAAAAAATTGTATTAAAAATATCAAGACTGTAAACTGCCTAAACAGTTATTGACAATTTCTAAAGATAACTTTCTCTAGAAAGTTCTTTTAGTAAGTCCTTAAATCTGTACTAGGCCCCTAATGTGTTTGTTATTTTACTGAAATATATAAATATGATGAAGGTGATATAGTTTTATGACCACTAGATAATGCTTTCCTGTAAAAGTTTGGGACTACTGGCTTTTATTTATTCGGAAAAAGACAAACAAGACTATTAATTGATTATGCATCCATTTAGAAGTAAAATGGTTCCTTTCAGATTAAACAAATACAATAACTAACAACACACGATTCCACAAAGTAGGTTACAATGAGAATAAGTAAAAAAAAAAGATTTTTATACAAAATAAAAAGGTTCTCAGTATGTAAAAATAACTACATTAAAAAAGAATGTATGATTTGTCCTGTTATAAATAGGCGTATATTTATTTAATTGTTCACGTAGCCTAAGTATCCAACGCAGAAGGTTCAAAAAGTGATAAGACTCTTATATAAAATAAAATATGTTTTTCGAATTGAAAGCACAATCAATGAGTAAGTCTAATCGTGTATGCGTGAAGTTGTGATTTAGGTGGCTTGCTTGTAAGGTTGTCGGTTTTCTAATTATGTCTGGAATCATATTCATTATGTGCCTTTTACTTTCTCACTATAATATAGTATAGAGAAAGTATAGTGAACGCAAAAACAATCTATGTTGAGACCCCCCCCCCCCAATCCGTTTTGGGACCCCCTGAGTCCAAAAAGTGGTTTTTACAAAACGTCTGTATGTATGCCTGGTTGTCTGTATGTCTGTAATATGTATGTATGTATGTCTGTATGTATACAAAGCTAGAGCGAAAACTATTCGAGCGATTTCAACCAAATTTGCACCAGACATGTCAAGCAGGCTTGTATAGATGTACACAAAACGTTCTTGAAAATTTTTGAAAAACAACCCCCTTTTTTGGCAAAAAAAACACCCAAAAAATCAATTATTATTTTTTTATAAAAAAACCGCTCTACGATTTTGATCAAATTTGGCTTATTTGTAGCCTTTAATGTACCCTACCATATGCAAAAAACCGCATCTTTCTAACAATTCTCGTTTAGCTAATAATAATAATAACTGATTTTTGGGGGTATTTTGGCCATAAAGTTGGTTGTTTTTCCAAATTTTTCAGACCTTTTTTTCGTGCATCTATACAGGCCTAATTGACGTGGTTGGTGCAAATTTGTCCGAAATCGATCGAATAGTTTTCTCTCTAGATAATAATAACAATATTTATTAGTTAATCTCCTACTTTAAAAAATTACATCTCCTAGCCCACCTAAAAAATTATGAAGTCACAGTGAATCTGTTTAGTAATTTAAATATGTTTATGAGAAAGTATGTGCCAGTTCCTGGTACCGTTTATTGGGCTTATAATTGTGAGCCATGTACGGATTCAGCGACTCACAAAATATGATTTCCAGTAGATTTTAAAACTATATATAATAATATTTATTAGTTAATCTCCAACTGTAATACAAAATCACCTCTCCTACCCCACCCTATAAGTCACAGTGAATGTGTTTAATAATTTACATATGTTTGTGAGTAAGTATGTGTCAGTTCCTGGTATCGTTTATTTTCTTTTAAAACATAATCTTACATGAAAAACTATTGATTATAGAAACCTAAACTAGATATAATACATAATTACGAGATATTGTGAGAGACTGCCAGGCGAGAGTGTGCTGGAACTATTCGTCTTAGCTGTCTTATTGCCTTGCTTGAAAGCAACGCATTCTGTAGTCAGGTAGTTGGAACAACTTCAGTTTGGATTCCAAAACTGTAATAAATAGCACTGCGTGACCATCTACTAAGTAATTAATCAATGGTTATATTCATTTGCTGTTTTCTAGTATACATCAGTACGGATTCCATTTGGTTTTTCATTGATATGCTTAAGAAGCAGTGGAAGATGTTGGAACTAGGCAATTTTTCTTATGTCTTGCTCTGTATTTTTAGGGAGACAAGTGATAGACGTTAACTGTCTTCATTCATCCTCATGTAAGTACGCTTTATTGAGGTTCTCACCTCATTTAGTGTAGTAAATTAATGTGGGGGAAACGATCCTTTTACCTAAAAGAATCTTTCTTACAGGATTTCAATCCTCAAAATAAGTATTTTAAGAGCCTTTACAGTCGGCATTACAGGGTGTACGACATTATTCTTGAAAGTGAGGAATGAAATTTATAAACCGACTCTGTCAAACTAGTTTGGACCTTTATATATGTCCAATCGCTTAGTATTTCCCTAATTTTATTTTTCTAACGTCTTCGCTCTGTGTTTCCAGGATTAATTAACAAACAATACCCAATAAAAAAATATACCTGCAAATGTTTTCCCACAGCTTAAAATATGTAACATAACTTGGAATTAGTACTCAAAACTTTAGATTAACAAATGTATCGTGTATTATAAGTACCGAAGGTTCATTTCAATTCTAAATAAGTTCCGTGCGCAAAATAAATTTCCCAGGCGCCATTTTGAAACGGTTAGAGATAAATTCAAACTTTGATACAAAAAATGTTTTTGATTTTGACAGATCTTTTCTATGACGTGCCTCACGACTAACTTTACTATTTTCACTTTTTGAGTTTTACTTTGTTTTTTCCGAAATAATTGTGTGCATTTTTGAAATTTGAAAATGTTTTAGTAAGGGGCAACTTTGGAAAGGGTATCTTCTCATGAATCTAGGATAAACATTATGTAATGTGATAACAATAAAACTAACTACTTTTTGGACGTTTTGGAACACACTGTACATAAAAATTTAATAAGATAAGTTTAAACTTTTTTTCAAAAATTATCAGTGAACAGAGACATATAAAATGACTTACCATTACATTTGAAATTTTTCCAAAATGGACCTCCACCAACAAAAAAAGTACTCTTGGAGCATTTTTAAGAATTGAAAACATTTTTACTGAATTCTCTAGGATCGAAACAGGGGGGTTTAGAGCTAAAACGAAGTCTATAGCTCATTTGGTTCAATCGCTATACATTGAGAACGGGTGGTCTGATTCACCATGTAGATTTTCATTTGTTTGAATACTTTTGGAAATCTTCTTCTGAAGTTTAACCTTAGAGGTGCCTCTTTGTTGATTTCTTATTAGGGAATTTCAATATCAATAATAACCTATGTCAGTGTCTCTTATGGTGGGACCTAAGGTCGGGAGTGGTCAATGAGCATCGATCACGGTACGCAGAACAGGTTTTTGAGTGTTATTCAAAATGTCATATAAATATGTATGTTCGCACTCGGCCGTATTTTGCGCCTGATTTGGTCAACATTTGGTACACGCGTTGGTTTGTTAAATCCACGTTTTCGTTAGCCAAATATCCAAAAAACGGAAGCATGTTTTTTGACAGGAAGTAAACATTTTTTAAGATTTTTCGTACTAGAATGAAACTTTGTTGAGATTTTATCTAAATACAAAAATATAGGAGACTAGCTGGCAAGATCCGTCTTTGCACGGATAGACAAATCAAAGTTAAATGTATTATTAACAAAAAATATATTATATAAATAAATATATTACACCATGTATTTATTATGGGGATTTTTAGTAACTTTGACCCTCCCAAACCTCCCCTAAACTTTAGAATTTTTTAAAACCCTTTCTTAGCGAGCACCTAGGGCCATAGAGGAAGCTACATACTAAATGTCATTAAAATCCGTTCGGTGGTTTTTTAGTAACTTTGACCCCCCTAACAACGCTTAAATTTCGAATTTTTTTAAACTCTTAGCGAGCAACTATGGCCCTCGAGGAAGCTACATACCAAATTTCGTTCCAATCCGTTCAGTGGTTTTGGAGAAATCGTGATTTAATAACTTTGACCCCCCAAACTCACCCTAATGATTCGAATTTTTTTGAAACCCTTTATTATCAGCACCTACGGCCCTAGACAAAGCTACATACCAAATTTCATTCCAATCCGTTCAGTAGTTTTAGAGAAATTGTGATTTAGTAAATTTGACCTCCCAAGCCCCCCCTAAGTTTTCGAATTTTTTTAAAACCTTTCTTAGAGAGCATCTACTGCCCTAGAGGAAGCTACATACCAAATTTTATTCCGGTCAATTCAGTAGTTTTGGAGAAATCGTGAATTAGTAACTTCCCCCCCTCCCAAACCCCCTTAAATTTTTTTGAAAACCATTCTTAGTGAGCACCTATGGCCCTAGAGGAAGCTACATAACAAATTTCGTTCCAATCCGTTCAGTAGTTTTTGAGAAATCTTGATCAGTGAGTCAGTGGATTAGGCTTTTATATATATATAGATTATTCTACACATTTCGTTTTTTTACCCGACCATAAACCCCGTCCAGTTACCCCCAAAATCAATCAAAACGTAAAATTCCATAACAGTACCCTTCTGATACGAGGCTGACTGATGGGATGGAAACTCGTGAGGCGAGTTTGTCTTCTGAGAGCGAAACGATGCAGTTCATAATACGAGGCCACTGCGAGAAAAACAAAGCACCCCGTGAGCCGCTTCTACCAATATATGTTTTGTGCCACAGCTATTCAGCACCTTCGTAAGTAGACAAATTTCTCAAATATTCGGTTGAAACAATAAAACATATAAACTTAATTTTGGAAATACACTCAACTCATGTTAATGGTTCAGTTGTGCTTGGTCGATGTTTCTGTCAGTCTACATTTAGTAATACATCTTCTATTGAATTATTTGCATGTATAAATTAATTGACCGAGCGAAGCGATGTCTCCGATTTAACTCGACCGTTCTGCATTTCGTCTGTGTGTCTGTATGTCTGTGTGTCTGTCTCACGATTACGGCTAAACACCATCACCTATTTTGATGATTTTTTGCATGAATGTTCCTTATTCCTAGGCCGAGCCATGTATAATATTTACGGTGTTTTCCATTTTTAATTTTTAACCCCTTAAATAAAATAAAAATGGCGGCCGGACCGTTTCCCTCAGTGTAAGCTTTTTTGCAAAGCAAGTTTGTGGCTTAACCGTAGTCGAATTTAAAAACTAATAACATTTTGCGAGTAGCAAATTAGATTTTCAACAAAATTGTATTCTTGATTTTTTCCCCGTATCTCTAATGGTAAGCTAACAAAATGGCAGTAAACTTCAAATTTGTTACAAATCGTCAAAGTTTTTTGTATTTTAACCATGTTTTTATACGTTTATTCAAAACTAATTCAAAAGTGTTCCATAGTTTTTTTTTTTGTAAATAAAGTTTCATAAAATTCATATATACTAGTAAAAAAAAATGATTGAAATAAAATTAAAAAAGTTATTAGCTCAAGAAACCAGCATGTTCAGTAACGAAAGGAAAAAGTTCAACTTTAGGCCTACATACAAATTAGTAAACATTTTTTGTAATGTTTTTCATAAATGTAAAAAAGTTTCGTAATTTAGTTCTAAATAGAACTGTATACAAATATTTATCAATTTCAAATTTCTTATTTTGAAAACACCAGTTTTTATATTCCTACTACAAGACTGCTAACAGAACTAGGCCTGTTTTGAATAGTAATTTAGGAATATATCTTTTGCCCAAAATTGACATATTATTATAAGAAAGTGTAGAAAATAAATCAAAGAATTGAACTGTATACTTGTAAATTATTATTTTATAAAAGTATTTGACTTAGCTTTACTTGAATTACAAAATGAGATGAAACAAATGAAACCACGCTGCAATAAAGGACATACAAAAAATGACCGTTGGACAGCGTGGGAAGTGTTGGTACATGGGTTGAGATCACTATCACGACGCTTTAACATCGTTTGTTTTCATTATTTCTAATATTGGAATATGATATGGACCTGTAAATACATTGTTAAGTTTTAGTTATTCCAGTATGTAAATATTTAATTCTATGTTTTCCCTCAATAACGTGATATTTGTAGCTACCTTACGCATTTTTAACCTACATAAAACACAATGCAGTTAGAAAATCTTTAGCAGTTAAAGCTCAAGAAAAGAAAAAAACGAGAACTAGAAACCCCGGAATAGCGGGAATTGCAAAATAATGTTTCACTGGCTAAACCTTCTGCTTTCTTCCTTACTCTCACAGTATTTTTTAACCTAAGCTCAAAACCACATTTGTTATTTCAACGAGCGAGGTCTACACTGTTCACAGAACTACTAGTTAAATTTTTCTTACAGATATCTTAAACATTGTGTACGTATGTTTTATACGTATGTTAATGAGTTTGTACATATTTGTTGCAATTTAAATTCGGGATTCAATATTGTTATACTAACAGGCAAGTGTTATCACATGCCTACTGATTGATATAATAAAATCAAAGTCTTGATGTTGTGATTTGAATCTAAAAGAAATATGTTTTTAATATCTATTATCAGCAAGCGTTTGTTTTCATTTCAGATGTTAACTTTAGTTAAATCTCGAATTACACTTATAAGAGATCTGCTTTATAAACATTACTAATTCAAACCAACGCTTATTAAAAATTCAAAACATTTCTTATATCCTTAACAAATTACTCCAATTAGTGGAAAAGCACGAAGAACTGAAATAAAACGTTTAATGCAAGCCCGTAAACATCTCTCCAAAGTTAAACCAATATCGGCAGCAACTATCCGAAAGCAGCTCACGTTCCTTCGAACTTTGCACATAACAGTTCTTGCTGATTCCTTTACCTCCCCTCTTTTATTTGTCCTCCTCTACACACGAGATCTCATCAGGATATTACCGCCCCACCTCGATTTACCTTACCGTCCCCCCGATTTCCGCCCCTACTTCTTTACTTCCATTTACTTCTTTGTATTCCGCAAGCTTCTACCGTATTATTAATGCTTTTTGGCACCCTATTTTTCTTCTCCCGCCTCTCCCCCCCCCCTCTTATTTCTCTAGAGTTGAAAGCTTTTTTCATTAGTTCCACCCTTATCCCATCAGGTAGATTTAATCTTGTTGGAACTGTTCTCGTTTTTACATCAATATTACCACCTTTTTCATAACTATATTAGACATTACCTGCATTGATTGAGCTTTCATGTAAACTTTCTTTTAAGTAGGGGAAGAGTTGTGATTCCACTGTATAAGGTAATATAAGGTTTTTACATCAATATTATCACCTTTTTCATAACTATATTAGACATTACTTGCAATGATGGAGCTTTCTTGTAAACTTGCTTTTAAGTAGGGGAAAAGTTGCAATTCCACTATATAAGGTAATATAAGGTATTTACATCAATATTACCACCTTTTTCATAACTATATTAAACATTACTTGCATTGATGGAGCTTTCTTGTAAACTTGCTTTTAAGTAGGGGAAGAGTTGTGATTCCACTATATAAGGTAATATAAGGTTTTTACATCAATATTACCACTTTTTCATAACTATATTAGACATTACTTGCAATGATGGAGCTTTCTTGTAAACTTGCTTTTAAGTAGGGGAAGAGTTGCAATTCCACTATATAAGGTAATATAAGGTTTTTACATCAATATTACCACCTTTTTCATAACTATATTAGACATTACTTGCATTGATGGAGCTTTCTTGTAAACTTGCTTTTAAGTAGGGGAAGAGTTGTGATGTCACTGTATAAGGTAATATAAGGTTTTTACATCAATATTACCACCTTTTCATAAATATATTTGTGGATGTGATATAATAATTTAAACGTTTTGTGTAGTTTTTCAGTAGTAAATTAAGTTTTTATTTTATCTTATTCTATGTGGACTATTCTGACCATCGTTTGGAAAGTTTTAAAAGGCACTCTTTATTTCTAAATTTTGATTTGGCTGGAATTTTTTTAAATATTTTCAAACAATGATAATAAAACAGAGGAAAACCAACGAAAATTCTTAGAAATAAGCTGTTGCAGTATTTTGTTGTACACTTTTTAGGTTTTTATTTATTACACTGTTCTGAATACATTTTGAGGCTTTTAAAGAAACTTTTAATTTTTAAATTTTGATTTGGTGGGAAAATATTGAAACACATGACATAAAACTTGTTTTGAAGAAATTTTTTGATATATAGTTTTCAAGATATTGATGAAAATTGTGTACAAAATTCAATTCCTCCCCTCTATTTCCTAAGGTACAGCTGCTAAAATTTTGATAAATATTAGGTTGTTTATTTATACAATTTTAAATACCCTCTAAATTATCTGTTTTTCCTTCGTATAAGATCGAATTCTTGTCTGACAATTTAAATATTTTTTGATGTTATGCCATATTAGTACAAATTTCCAATAATCCAGTTTTGTGCGGCCATTTTTATTAAAGTGATCCGAAAAATATATCGATGATTCCATTAATGTTACTATGCACTGCACTTTGAAATGTTTGAAATTCCGGGTTCCCACTTGAAGATTTTGAATACCCTTCGAAACTTCCCGTTTCGGAACGATAGACAAACATGAAAACCATGGTAAAAGCATCTTTAAATTACCGAAGGGTTTAGGTACATACAAAAGTGGCTTATTGACATCCTGTGTTTTGTTTAAATTTTTTACGATGTTCCAGGTGGAAAGGCTATCGTGGGAGAGACATTGTATCAAAATCAAGAAAAATGGACAGAAAAACTTAGCCGGAAGTGGTTTGTGACTGAACCAACTTAAAATTTCGTCTTAACTCTTCCCAAGGTATTTATTACTTAATAGGATATAAAACGTTAATTCCATTTTATTTGTATTTACGCTAAACTCTTTTACTAAGTTACTTCTCCCAAACTAAAATGATTATACATGTTTACCCTTTCTTTAAATTTCTGAAAACCTAGTAAAGACGATAAACTTGAGAACAAGTAAGAAAGGTTTTTACCAGGGGCAAATGTACCTTTATCCAATGCATTATACATTGTGTAAAGATCACTGTACAGTACGAATAACGAGCAAATGAATCAGTTAAAGCACTTCAACTGAAACACTACTATTACGCTTATAAAGGATCTAAGGAAAATATTTTGTACAAATTCTAAAGTCACTAAAGCATACATATTGGGGTTGAGGGTAATCTTTGGCAAATTTTCAAACAAAAATATCGGTTAAGAGTTATTTCACTTTAAAGGAATGTTAAAAGTAAAGTAAACGTTTAGAAGAAAACATATTCCTGATAATGTTCCAAGATGACAGCCCCAACGTACGAAGTAATGGTTTTTGTATTTGCATTTATTTTCATTTAACTGTTAAATTAACAGAACTCAAACCCTGCTAAATTATACCAATCCTATCTAATGAAACACGCTTTCAAGTGCTCCTACACTTTGCCACAAGTTTTAAAGCAATAAACAAATTTTTGATTTGTGGAAATAAAAAAGGTTATTACGAAAACATATTCAAATGGCTATGTAGGTCAAGTTCTAAATCAAATTAAAAGACTTTTAAATCAAAAATGTTTTGTATTTATACTTTTATAGTATCTCCGACCATTTTAAAATGACGCCCAAAACAGATGTTGAATCGTTAGTACAATAATCAGATATTTACATTAACACCTCTAAACTCGGTAGTGTTCCGAGAAGTATTCTGAATTAATTTTTGGAAATAACTTTAAGGTAAATTCTATGTTGTTTTGTAGAAGATTATGTTTTTTTGTTTGAACCTGTATCATAACTCCTGTTATAGTTGTTTTAGTATTAATTACCTTTAGCTTTGAAGTTACACAAATCAAGCCTAAACAAATCTATTAAAAAATAAATTATTAAGGATATCTGTGTAGATAGCAGACAAAGGTCTCTCTGAGTAATAAATAATTTTAAACCATTTTGATCTTTAAACTGATGGATCTTTATTAAGATTGTGTATTAAAAGTTAATTAATATATAATGCAATTTAGAAAAACGTATTTAATACGTAAATACAAAAAAAATAGAATCTCTTTTTTTATACAAAATCATCAATTCATATTAAACATTAACTGGTTGAAATTCCTTCCAGGTATATAGACAAAATATGAAAGCCTATGTAGGTAATTTAAATCCAACATTGAAGTAAGGAATTATAATTGTAACTGAAGAAATAAAATTCAAATGTTTTAGTTGCAACAATGTTATAATTACTCTAATATATTTGTTATTAATTTTAACATCGTAGCCTACGGACTAGCAGAAAATTATAAATAAACTTTAGAGCCCTAAACTGCACTGCAGTAATCATTGAAATTAATTGTAATTAACTAAGTGTCACGTACCGGAAAAAAGATAATATAAATTTAGTTTGCTGTTATTATATTTTATACAGATTGTATCAACCCATGGTAACTGAAGAATAAACTTACAGATTTTGTATGGAATAACTCTAGAGAAATTGGATTTGATGTGCTTTGAAAACTTCAACGATTCATATGCTATGTCGTTATCTAACTCTCTTATTTCAATTGAGACAATTAGAGAAATAATTAACTAATTCATTAATTAAATTGACAATTTTATCATAGGTCGTTTTGTGAAGTAAACAAACTTTATATTAGAACACAATATACGTATATTAATTTATTAGTACCAACGGTAACATTTTATTTTCTCTCAAACTTATAATTTATCCATTACTATTATAAACACCTACTTAATCTGTATCGTAAAAATGAATACAGGTAATAATCATAGACAGAACTCTATTGACAAAAATTGCCTCACTTCATTTTATGCCAGAACCCCTTTGCCCATGTACCAAAGGAAATTCTTTATAAAAAACTTATAGTTTTCTAATTTAAAAAAATAATAATAATACATAGCCGCTACTATACTGACTTGAAATAATCTCCAGTAAAAATATAACATTACTCACATTTACCTGTTTTCTCCTTTAATCGCGAACTTTAACACCCATAATATTTCAAACAGTCTTTAATACTAACTGTTTAAATTACCATATTGCACTTCTCTTCATTTCAGTATAATAACAGTCATGAATAATTTGACGCTAGGCTTTTTGGGTGAATTAAAATTTGCATACATCGGATGAATGTTGGCGTTAGAAATATGTGTACAGAGGGGTTGAAAGGCGGAAGGCGAAAGGCTGGAAGGGGTGTTATTCAATTAAAAAGAGAGTAAAAGTTAACAAACTGTAAAAGTTGTTGCAGGCTCTCAAGTAATACAAGGGTTGTTGTTTCCGCCTACTTTAACTTTCACAATCTGCATATTGTAATATTGTTGGCGAGGGTGTTTTAAAGTAGGTGATGGGTTCAATTATAAACTCTTAGCTATAGGATTTGTAATGCATACATAAGTTGAAATTAAATGCATTTTCATAGATTGTTTTTTTTATAGTTTAATTTCCAGTTTTGAACAACACAATTTGCATTAAATAAACCAGGTTAGAAGCCAAATTTAATTAGATATAGTTTTGATTTAGAGTCTATAATAGGTTTAATTTGTATCATTTACTCACTTTAAAATTAAATCATTTTTCAATTTAAAATTAGCAATAAGTTAAAATTGTTTATACATTATTTAACTGAGACAAATTAAAATAGTTTATTAACTAATTTTTCCTTCGAACTTAATTTTAATAAACCAGAAGTTTTAATTGTTGAGAAGGGATTAATTATTTCATTATGGTTCCAAAATCTAATTACCCCATCACGTAGTTAACACAAGATTTGTTTAAATTACATTTGTCTTGTATTAGACCTTTAACAAAATTACTAAAAGTGCAACATGTACTAGATCGTTAAAAAAATGAAATTTATTGATTCAATAGATGTAAATTGTATCATAATTTTACGAATATTTACAAACTTAAAAAACATTGACACAATAATAAACAGAGTACAATAGAATGAAACAGAATCAATTAAAACAAAAATAATCAAAACACATGCTACTCGTAAATATCGTGAACATATTATTACAGAATCTGATTTGGTTAAAAGCATATTTTTGACCCAACCTACACTATATACACTTTTTTCGTCTTTAAAGAGAGTACTAGTAACAAACATTCCCCTTGAGCCTCCCATCCCGAAAACACAAACATCAAACAATACCATTCTTTTATTATGACTTTAATCTCAAGCATAATAATAAGTTTAAAATTGATATACAGTCATACACAACAACCTTTCACGCATACTCACATTCATTTCGCTAAAAACCACACCTTTCAGATTTACACTACTTTAAAGAAAAATCCACGTAATTGAGATTAACCTACACACTTTTACCATTTTACAGAATTTAATTTCGGTCGGGTAATTTATTAAAAAACTAAGGGCTCCACCCCCTGGTCTCTTCGATCGTCAATATCGGTGACTCGCGTCGAAGCAAATGCAAACAGGTTATTTTATATAAATAGGCCCTACTATTAAATTCTAATATGTTTTTTTATTTTAATTAGGTTGTAACATAGTGGTTTCCTATTTTTAAATTCCTAAATGTATTAAGGGTTTATTCTCTAGCTTTAAGGAAAGTATAACAACCAACATTTTTACTACATTTTCACCCCTTAGCAGCACGCGAAAGAATGTCAACCTATAATACTTTTGTATTTATGTTGTAAGAAATAAATTTACAAATTTTCAGCTCACTAACTTTAAGGAAAATATAACAATTAATTTGCATTGATTTAGGGGTTGTTATCACATTTTCACCTCTAGAGATTACCCCCTACATACAAACAAACAAAAAATGTTTACCTCTTTATGAAATTGGTGTAGATATGGGTGCAAAATATGTTTTGGAACAAGGATATCACTTTTATTTCTTAGCCTCGTCTTTATTGAGTCATGGTGTCATATTGTATTTCCACTTATTTTATAGAAAATACGTAATACTTTAAACAAGTTTCTTAACGGCAATACAAATAATATCCACACCTACTTACTATACACAAAAGGAAAATATAAATAAACTTAACATCTCTGTATTCTACTTTGTCTTGTCTACTAATTACTTTGCTTCGGATACAGACATAAAAAATCGTATCAATATCGCCATTAATAGCCTAACAAAATATGCTCTCTTCGTATTTTTGATAGTTTTTTCACTAAAAAATTACTTCCCATTACTGTTTTAGTACATCTTTAACGGTTTAACAGCCATAAAAATAATTAAAGGAATGAAATGGTGATTTTCCACAGAACATTAGTACTATTTCAATCCATCCTTATCTTCATTTCAAAAGAACTTGATTAAAAGCATTGTTATTGATTCATAAAAATCATAGATTAGTTAAATTTTTACAAAAAAAACTGTAATATAGAATAAATTAACTTCAGTATAATAAATATATTGTGTATCGATCAAATTAAATACTAGAAGAGTTTGATAATCAACTCGATAAAATTTAATGGTTCTATATTTTTACATTACTTCTATATTAAAAAACATATAATATATGTTAGACCGTTATGTGTACATGCAAGTGTTCCAAGCGCTATATGTAGTTTATTTTGTTTTGTCCCTGAAGGTACATTTCCGCAAGCCTTTCGATGTCGGGGGAAAGAAGCAGTTTTAGCGTGGTTTAGTTTGCAACCCTGCTCACGTTCTACTTGTTAAACGTCTAACTCTCAGTGCTGCCAACCCCAATAACCTCAAATTGTTTACTACAATAAACCTGATATATAACCTGAACTACAACTGACGAATAAAAAACTGTTTACGAGCAAATAATTACAACCTGTGTAGTAATTAATCAAAAGTGTGCGATGGTAGATAGTTTTATATCATATCTTAATTTTTTTTGAAACAGTGGCATACGAAACGTAATCTATTGGTTTTATAATTACTGTAATATAAAACCTCTTAAATTGAATCGCATGTATTGTTACCAATTCTTTTTTAAATCATTACTGCTAATTGTTATTATTTGTTCATAGTTTTTATTTCATTTTACAGAGTTATCTTTTTAAGTGTATCACAGTTGGCATCGAATACATTTTTTATCACGATTGAAATTATATGTTTTATGAAGTCTGCCTGTAAAAGTTCACATTTTTTAAGACAAATTTATTTTAACGGCTGTATGCACTTTTTACGTTTTTAACCGATAACTCAGGGTGATTAAAGTATTATTATTATGTTTTTATTTTGTGTGGTGTGTATTGATAAAGCATGCAATTTTAAGCATCTTTTAAATGGGAATTCTATTTTTAGCTCCAACCCATAAATAACTGGAGCCATCCATAAATAAAAAAATAAAAATTTTAAGTAGAATTTACATGGAACTGCATAGATTTAATAAAGTTTTAAAATAATGTTCAACGTTCATGTTTAGGTTGTCAGTAATTTTTCAAATTTCCCTAATTGGTTTTTATTGCCCGAATTAATTAAAATAAAGTCCCCATATACGCTTTGCTCTAAAATCAATTGTTTCTCAGATCCCAGTGCCATACACTTAAATAGAACACCCTGTAGATATTGTGGAATTGAAAATGGTTGTATTTGTGTGTTTTACGGTATGAATCCAAAAAACGACGACGGCCGGATAACACAATTTTGGTTTATCATGTTTAAAAAAAATATGGCTCATATTGGTGATAAAAATGTTTTCTTACCAGTTCAGATTAAAATTTTTTTTGAAATATAGATATATCGTGTTTTCTATAGATCGCTAGTTTACGTATCATACCTAAAAAATATTGTATTGAAAATATCGAAAGAAACTTATAGCCTACGTACCTATACCTACATTTTACAACTAAAATTTACCATTTTTGTATATTTCCTAATGTTTTAGAGCCTAAAAAAATCAAATTTTCCAATATTTGTTTTAAGGACCGGACAATTAGGGCTAACATATTTATATTCGTTTTTTAGCTTTAGTACTACTTTAATTTCAACATACCTTAATTTTAGTCAATAGTAGTCCTCGTTTCTGAAGTAATGGCTACATGTTTCGGTGCGACAGGAAGCATCATCAGGCCAGCCAATAACACTAACACTAATCCATTGTTCACATGTAGACTATATCACAAACATAAAAATATAATTCGGCCCGGCACAAATAATTATGCAGAGATGGCACTCTTTACTGATTAATATTTTTTTGTTCTCAATACTTAGGCCACATGTTCACTTGCTGAGTTGTACTTACTTGGAGAGTGCTATTGTCTGGCCTGACGATGCTGCCTGTGGTAGCGAAAAATGTAGCCATTACACCAGAAACCAAATTACTATTGATTAAAATTAAGGTATGTTGGATAATTAGGCCTAACTTACAGTAAATGCTAAACACAGCCCAAACTTCATTGTTATTGTTACATAAATTTAATATTATAAGGTATCTATATCTATCAAATAATCATTTTTTTTTTTTTAATGATTTGCTTAGGTCTATACGGTCTTTTACCAATATATTTGCTGCTTCAGGCGAGTAGAAACTATTTTCAATCAAGCAACGAGCATGTCTGCCCAATCTCTCCTGATGATGGACTGCTGTAAGTTGGCAAACAGCCTTCGGATTAAAGATCCATTACTGTCAATATTAACAAAATTAGAGTGAATTTTTCGATATTTTAGCATACAAGTAAATTGGGATCCAAAATACTTTGAATTTGTAATAATTTACCTGCTTACAAGCTTCCTCATCGAGGGGTAATTTAATTAAATTACAAGCGAAAAAACATGGACCAAGACCGAGTTTGGAACCCAGAACCGTACAAGTGAGATAACATTGACCAATATCTGGAGTGATGCAGGATAGCGCAGTTGGTAGAGCGTTACCACGGGGTGGTAAAGGTCCTGGGTTCAAATCCCGATCGCGGTCCATGTTTTTCACTTGTAATTTAATCCAAAATTTTTAGCAAATGTATGGATATATCGAGATTATTATATAGTTTTGCCGTTACTATACTTACTAGAACAGTTTTTAAATTACCGCATTATCTTCAGTGCATTAGTGCCTATTTTATAGATGTTGATATTGAAAGAACAGAATTGAAGAACATGCAGAAGCTAAACATTTATTATTATTATTGTTATTATATTATTTATATTTGAGATGGTTTATGCCTTAAATTTATTTTAGAAACACACTGTAGTTTGAATATCTGGACTAAATATTAATTTCAACTACTTTCTTGTTATTATTAATTACTAAATCTTAACATCATTAAGTAATACATAATATGTAATGTGTAAACTTAGAGCGAAGGTCTTGATGCACACTGAAAATTAACGTTATTTAAAAACACCTTACCACAATCCCAATATATTTGGAAAGAGAGCTGAATCTATAGATATACAAGTCCGACATAAAATATACAAAGTGTTTACTAAAAACAAAGATCTTGTTGAGATTATGATTATAATCTTCTTTTTTTTAGAAAAAAACTAGGCCTATATAACAGTCAGCAGATTCAGTAACAATTTGCTATACTATATAAACAGATTTTTCTGTAATTGGTATTAGGAATTAGAAGTTGTCAATTATAGACAACAAATATATTCAATATAATATATTTAACAAATATATCGTTTAATATATTTAACAAATATATAGTTTAATATTTTTCAGATATTCTGAGGATTTCTAAATTAAATATTAAATGTGACACTTTTAAATATTACTTATCGGCTCTTTTTTGTTGTTTCTTTTAGTGTTTTAATTTTAATTTGATTAAAAATGGCTTACAAAAATCTACATTGTTACGTTTTGTGGGTAATGGAAACTGTAGGTGTTTATTTGGCGTCCAAAGAAGACGTAGAGAAATTCCTTTATTTAATATAATTTAGGATCATCTTACCTTCAATGTTATTACTATATAAATAAAAAACAGAACACAGTTTTTCATAAAAAACGTTCAATACTTCAAACGCGTTTCGATGACCAGGTCATCATCATCAGTGATGGTTTCAAACTTATCAGTGATGGTTGTAAGTTTGTAACCATCACTGATGATGATGACCTGGTCATCGAAACGCGTTTGAAGTATTGAACGTTTTTTATGAAAAACTGTGTTCTGTTTTTTATTTATATAGTGTTATTTCTCATAAGTCCAGTTCAAGTTTAAATTTTGTTCAATGTTATGATTAATCTTATACCATTAAATTATAATATGTGAGGGTGTAGTTGGCAAGGAGGTTGGCCTGCGAAGCACGCAGGTCATTTCGTGTGAGCAAAATGACCTTCTTGGTCTGCTCTTGGAGTTGAGAACTATTTTGAAATATTTTAACAATAAACAATTGAGTAATTAACAAATAAATAAAATGCATAATCATGGTTCAGTGCAGTTTGCATACTAAAACTATTAGTTAGAATTAGGTTTATAAAACTACATTGACAATGAAAACACTAGTGTTAGTAGATTAATTTTTTAAAGTTTTTTTTTAATTACGTTTAATTTTATCGACTTGAATTTCTTGAATAGTTGCTTACGTTTGTCTAGAATACGGGTACAACAGCTAGTAATTATGAAATGCATTGCCTTAACTTTATTTGTCTTACTGTAGCCAATTACAAAATTAAATAAGAAATGCTTTTCTCTTACACAAAAAAAAAAAAAAAAAAAAAAAAACAACAACAAAATATCTTTTGTTTTAATCGCTTAATCGTAGCAAGGCAGACGCAGACATAATAATTACATTTATCAGAGGCCTTCGAAACTCTCGCAAAGATCTCCGTTTTGTTCGGGCCATCACATAACTTTCTCTAGGTCTTGTAAATGCGATAAAAACCAGAAATATCTTATCATTAACAACGTATCTTGTCTTCAGTAACTTGTTATCATTATTGCCCTGTAGTCTGTTATCAACCAAGAGGTTATCTTGATTGCATATAAACATGCCTTCAACATATTTAATTACGCTGTTCACACTAGACAACGGACTAAAATGAGTTCGCTTCGCTCAGCTTATTAAGCGCGTCACATTGCTGATTAGCGTGTATAGGCCTACATTTAAAATAAAATGTCAAGTTTTATTTCATCGTGTAGTATGTTATATTATAAAAACTATGAAAAATTACATAGATGTCTTTTTTAAATGGGCCTCCGTTGGTATCTTGCAAACTATAAATCTGACAGCAAACTTTAAATGGGGAACCTTTCCTTGATTTTTGAGAAGTTAAAAAATATATAGTTAATATCTGTAAATGGCCGCCATTTTCCAATATAGTGGTCAACACTCAAATTTCTTATGGCTATATTTTATGATGATTTTGGATTTAACAAGTTATTTTAAGAATTTTATTCTTGGTGTTTTTTTTTATACGACTAACCGTTTCAAAGTTACAGTGGTGTAAAGTTTTAAAAACACCTTAATTGAGCGGAAGATATTTTTGTATGGAAACGTTTTGAACCAATGAAAATGCTCTTAACACTAATAAAATATTGCTTAGACGAAGAAATAACTTTTTTAAATCAATAAATTAATACGGTTCTTGTTATTTCTTTAAACCTTAATACAGTTATAGTTTGGTTACTGTAGTCCGTGCATCACTGAGGATGGCGACATTGTCGTTGAAACGCGTTTGATGTTAGTAAACGTATTTGTTGTGAGATTTTGTGTTCAGCTTTTATTTTATCATAATACAGAGGAATTAAGTGGCAAAACTACAGATTTGTCACAAAAATGAAGTTGATGACAGATGTTCAATATCAGCTGTTGATTCCCATTGTTGCAATATGTTGTTGCAAATTAAAAATCATCATAATATATAGGGTGTTCCATAATTAATTCGAAAGTTGGCCGCCATTTTCCAATATGGCGGCAATTTGCAAATACTTTAACTTCATACTTTTTAGTTGATCAAAAAACAAGAAAAAGGTCCCTCTTAAAGTTTGCCGTCAGATTTTTAGTTTCCGCATACCGATGGTGGCCCATTTAAGACACTCTGAATAAAACATATATATTATAGTGCTCGTTTTTCACTTATTACAAATTTACATTTTTACCAACAGCAAAAATGCGTATATTTTAAACGGCAAATAATCTAGAAGTAGTATTTTGAATATTACTTAACGTTACGAAGTCCACATTTACAAATAATGTAACTGTTTTTTTTAGGATGAAGTCTGTGAAAATTCTTACGTTTATTCAATGACTTTGGAGCACACCTTCCATTCTCAACAATGTTATAGGCCTGGAACGAAAATTACGTCAATTTTTCTCTTAGTGCGACAAAATTAGTAGATACAAAAATAGGCCTGACTCAGCATAAAAAATTCGAAACCTGGCTCAAAATGTCCTTCCCTTAAGAGGTTGTTAAAAGTCAAAGATTTTCCAGTTTCAAGATTAGGTGGGAAGAGTGAAAAAGAAATGTTTTTTTATTGTGTTTTAAAAATATACGGGAATGTTGAGCTTGACTTGTGAGAAGAATAGACTCAGTGGTGTACGATCTACAATAACTATACTATAAAGTAATCTATACCATTATTATAAAGAAGTAAAATTTGTTTGTTTGTATGTAGGGAGTAATCTCTGGAACTACTGAAGCGAATTAAATCTGGAACTAATGATAAAATCCAATTATGAGTTTCAAAATGGCGGCTGTTTGAAAATTGCAAACCTAAATTACTCAAAAAAGTACATTTTCACAAAAAATGTCGACACCTTTTTGGTAGACATTTTGTTTCCCTTTCAGATGGCGTAACTGTCAAAACAATCGGATGAAGGATAATAGCCAAGTTAAAGATAATGACAGCAAATGTACATACAATATTGCTGTTTTTACTGTGTTTATGATGCCGGGTTGAATAAACCAATTATTACACATATCTTAACTATTAACCTTCATCCGATTGTTTTGACAGTTACATCATCCGATAGGGAATCAAATGGGCTACAAAAAAGGTGTCTTGACACTTTTTGTTAAACGTACGGTTTTCGAGTAATTTAGGTTTGAAATTTTCAAACAGCCGCCATTTTGAAACTCATGATTGGATTTATTCGCTTATTTTTCTTGAGATATATCATTGTTAGGTTAAACTTCATGCCAAGTTTGAATTCAATCAGTAAAACCGTTCTCTAGATACGAATTATTTTGTACAAAATACAAAATGGTGGATATCTAGAAAACGAACTGTTTTCGGATCCGTGTTTTTATGAACTTTTTTTCTTATTTTGACCCATAGAACTATTCCCCGAAGTTTGAAACTTTATTTACGGGACACCCTCTATGCACTAAATACAAGTTTGAAACTAAAAGAACCATTTAATTTACCTGGAAGCATTACCTTGAGTATACTTGGTTGTGTAAGTCACATCTTCTTACCTGTGAAAAGCAAAGAAAAGAATTAATTAAACTACAATTTTGTTAAACTAGTATTAAAAGGAAACATCTTAGTGCAAAGTTTTACCGCCGACAGCGGAAGTGCATTTTCATCAAACACAGTTTTTATCAAATATTCAGGGCCAAAGTGGTTTTTATCCCCACTTAAAATTCCACCCCAAAGCCGAGCCACCCTTTATCTGCCCACTATTGATTTTTGTCCCGAGGCAGCCATGTTTGCATATATCATGATTCACAATTTTCCACCCCTAAACCGCCCACGTCCCTTGCACTGTGCTGGTATTTCCCCTCTCTGAACCACTTGCTTTCAAAGATGAGCATAAAATCAAAAACTTATGGTCGATTCAGACTGGCTTGGGGAAGGTTAGGTCAATTTATTGGACTTATAAACTAAAAATGTAGGTCATGATGGACTTTTGTGGAAACATCCAATCTAATACACACTATGTATATTTGCAAATATATGAAGCGTGTCTGTAACTTAGTTCCCAAAAAAATTTCGTTTGAAATATAGGTAACCTATATTGTAAATACTAAATTTAAAAAATCTTGTCTGTGTTTGTGGACTACACTCTAAATCAGAAACTTCATATCAGATTTTTGTGAAACGTGTTAGGCATTCCACAGTTTTTTGCACAAAAAACATGATTGTGCAATATTTTAAAAACCAAAGAATCTGACTTTTGAGTGCCACCTATGCCTTAAGCATGTTGTGGGTAAAACGTTAAAGATAGATTAAAACAGTTAACAAAAAAATGTGGTCATTGAAAAGATCTACAATAAAGTCCATAATATAATGGTTTCGCTAATTTGTAATGCGATTAAAAGAGCACAATATTGGTAAAAATATAATGAGATGTAATATTATAACTTTTGTATTGTGTATTTACTTTTTAAAAAGGATGTACTTTGATTTTACTTTAATTAATGTACCGACAAGCTGTTAGCGACAATAGTATTTTAGTAACAAGGAGCTCCTTCTATAAACTAAGATTTTACAATTTTACAATAAGTACCTTAAATGTTCTCTATTGTGTTTTGTTTACGGTTTTCTCCTAAAAACGGCCTTTTCTCGAGAAAATCCAATTATCCGGATTTTTAATTATCCGGATCGGGTCCGGACCCAATTAATCCGGATAATTGGAGTTCTACTGTATGTGTAACAGGAAATGACACTATAACTCACCTTTTGTTGGAATGTGAAGGGTATAATCTTTTTAGAAGTAAATATTTAAACAATTCCAATTGTATGCATCTTTTAAATAATATGGAGTCAATTTTAACTTCAAACTCAGTACAGGCCATGAAAAATGTCTACCTTTTTGTTCTGTATAGCCTAAAACTTAGGAAATCCATTTTGAATTTAATGTAATAAATTATTTTAGTAAACATCTTCAAATAACTAACTCATTTGTAAATGTACTGATATTGTTGTTGTTTGTATAATTTTGTGTTATTTCAGTATCTGAAATTGTGTTTCGTGTTATAGTTATATTGAAATAATTTTGAAAGTAGCCTATCATAAATACACCAAACAAGTTTTTAATTAGAGAAAACTAAGGAAAAGAACGAACAATGTCATAAAATATGTTATTTTTGTAAATGGTCAACATCTTGCTTATGTACACTGTACTTTAAAGAAATAAAGTTGTATTGTATTGTATAAGATTTTACAATTTTGGGCATCAAGTGGTGAGACCAATTTTTAAATAAGATTTATAGTGATACATAATTTTAAACAGATTGAAAAATGGAAAACAAAAAACATTATTTAACCACCAACTAAGATCTGCGCCTTATTAACTACACACATATATTTTATAATTTCTTTTTAATAAAAACGTAACATTAATCATAGTTTTAAAACTAAGATGTTAAGTTAAAATAAATTACAAAGTCAAATTATTATATTTGTGGTGCAATATTAGCTATATTAGAGAACTAGATTGCCCGATCCGGCTTTGCACGGATAGACAAATCAAAGTTAAATGTAATCCTATATTAACAAA
This sequence comes from Philaenus spumarius, assembly GCA_018207615.1. Taxonomy (NCBI): domain Eukaryota; kingdom Metazoa; phylum Arthropoda; class Insecta; order Hemiptera; family Aphrophoridae; genus Philaenus; species Philaenus spumarius. The sequence continues at coordinate 15,312 of JAGFPH010007334.1, read as the reverse complement.
AAATATATTATATAAATTACACTATGTATTTCTTATAGGGATTTTTTGTAAATTTGACAGTCCCCAAACCTCCCCTAAAATTTCGATTTTTTTTTTTTTACCCTTTCTTATCAGCGCCTACAGCCCTAGAGGAAGCTATATACCAAATTTCATTCTAATCCGTTCAGTAGTTTTAGAGAAATCGTGATTTAGTAACTTTGACCCCTCCAAACCCACCTAAAATTTAGAATTTTTTGAAAATCTTTTTTATCAGCACCTATGGCCCTAGAGAAAGCTACATACCAAATTTCGTTCTAATCTGTTCAGTGGTTTTTGAGAAATCGTGATTTAGTAACCTTGACCCCTAAATCCCCCTAAGATTTCGAATTTTTTGAAACCATTTCGTATCAGCACCTATGGCCCTAGAGAAAGCTGCATACGAAATTTCATTCCAATCCGTTCAGTAGTTTTAGAGAAATCGTGATTTAGTTACTTTGATCCCCCCCCCCAAACCTCCCTAAAATTTCTAATTTTTTGAAAACCTTTCTTAGTGAGCACCTATGTTCCTAGAGGAAGGTACATACCAAATTTCGTCCCAATCCGTTCAGTAGTTTTTGAGAATTTCAGTGAGTCAGTGGATTTGGCCTTTATATATATAGATAAACAGGCATTAATATGATTTAGATCCACCCCAGAACAAAAACCTAACCTAAAAATTAGAAACACAAATTGTTTTGTGTAATAAAATCGGCTTTCGATTTTTCGGTGTAAACAGCTGTTTATTGCAGCAGCACTGAACACTCCAATCAGCTGTCTTTTCCCTCACTTGACTTCTTTTTTGTTAAATCACTAACGCGTTTCGGATTGTATACTCCATCATCAGAGTTTCGTCAATCTATTGATGTCGTTAATACATTATTAAAATATCACATAATACGAACACATAGTATTACAAGACACGTAAGGTGCGTAAGACGTCATGACCTTACGATGTTTATCTAAGCTTTTGTTACCTTGGATTTTGATGGCCGCGTCACACAATGTATTCGTGGTAAAGAAAAGGTTAGAAGTTCATTAAGGCACATTTATTGTGTTTACACACTTTATACATTTCGAATTCCTTGATTGCACCCTTATATTTCCTTTATTTGCATATATGCAATGGTTTTCGTCAATGAGGTTACTTACATAATTTGACTTAAGCCTCGGCTCTCTAAGTTCAAAAAGGCAAAGTTGGGTACCAATTTCAATGTTAAATAACCTAAACATAGCTTCACTATTTAGCTTATTTTTGTGTTGTTTTTGTCAAAAAACGAAAGCTGTATTTTTTTTCTTAAATTAAAATAGATTGTGGGTGTTGATTGCTACGGTTTTTTACAATATCCCTTTTTACAACCGAGTAAAACATTAATGAAGTTTACTGTTTATATCATACGTTTATGAAAACAATAAAACGGATTTTTTTGGAAATATATTCAGCAATCAACATCCGCAGATGACAGTAGGCCCTACTTCAAAATGAAACCAAATTTTTAAATTTTCCACGAATTAACGGAAAAAAAATTGCTTGTTCTGTAGCATTGCTCTTATGGGAATCAGATTCAATATGGCGGACAGGGTATCCTCCCCTTAATGCCGTCAATATTCTGTTTACGCTCTTCCTGAACGACCTGTATAGAACTTGTTATATTGGTCCCATATTAATTTATAAAATGTCAGTTTTATGCTCTAGTGATCTCTCATGTTTTGACCAAGTAGGCTATTTGTTTATTATAAGCGAGGAAATGAAGCAATGGACCAACGATAATTTTAGCAGTAAGACGGGTCGAGATGCGGTTTATTGCATTCGATTCAGGTAGCCGCCAGGAAAGTCACCATTCGATCGATGAGAAATCAATATTGCATAAACCCAATTTTGGTACTCGGGGGTTTTTGGGGTCGCTAAACACGAGTATAATATCGGCGACGACTATCAAAAAACTTGTGGGCCAGGGCGGGTGATATCTACGACATCTCCTGGAATTTTTATTAAATACGCCAAGAAATTTATCGAAACTCGTTACCCGGGGGTTTTGGGGGTCACTCAATTAACTAACGGAACAATTCGGTGATTTCTTTGAGATTCCAAGGAAGCACCGTTCATACTATATTTGTGTTCAGCGACCCCCAAAACCCCCGTGTAACGAGTTTCTTTCAATTTAGTATCCTATTTCTAGAAACTTCCAGGAAATAACGTGGATATCAGCCGCCTTGGGGCCTAGATACTCCGGGGGTCATCAACGATGTTATATTCGTGTTCAGCGACCCCAAATTCCCCTGAATACCAAACTTGGGCCCATTTTTTTCATTATGACCGAGTTATACATTTGTCTTTAATCAGCTGAATTAAATGCACTTTAAAAAAAAATAATTTTTCTTACTCGCAGATGCAATATTGATTTCTCATCGATCGCATTGGGTCGCAATCTTTCCTGGCTGCTTCCCGAATCAAATGCAAAAAAACCACACCTCGATCCGTCTTACTGCTAAATTTATTGACCTATTTTTGTGCTTTTTTTTTTTCTTTGCCTAATATTCTTATTGGTTGGGAAAGTCAACAATAATTTGAAAATCATATAGTTAATACAAAACAATCAAAACTAACTTGCTTATACATAGCAAGCAAAGCGAATTAGAAGGAGCAACCGGTCCGTGGACGTCCGTGGTACAGTTTATAAAGCTTAGATAAGAAAAGTAGAGAAAGTGTGATAAGCGTATTTAGGAAATACGTTTAACGAACTCTTCCGCCTACTAAATCAAATAAACTCTGCGATGAATTATCTTAAGCCACTTGACCTTGAACTTGAACGACCGACCTTGAGATCCCTGCCAAATCTTACAGTACACTCGGTGACCCGAATAAAATGACGCACAAACATGCACACAAGTAATTCCTCAAGGTCATTGTAAATGTACGCGGCGTTTAGTAAATTAACCGATTGTTGCGGATACTGCTACATTTGCCCCTTAAAAGCTTTCAGACGCTTTTATAATACACTCAATATTATTAAAAGACTTTAACGACATTATTTGTGTACGTAGTTTGGTGAAGTTGATACTAAATGTTGCATTGAGCGTGGAGTTAAAGCGATAAATTTAAATTGGAGTTTAGTAACCCCAACAGCAATTACTTAAAACACAAATTCTATACTGAGTAAATTCCCTGGTTTTTCAATTCCTATCATAATTAAATCATCTGAAATTAAGCTATGGGATTCACATTAAGATGTTTTCACGTGACCTAAGTTAGTCCAAAATGATACAGACAAAAGTTGGAAACAAAGCTACTTTTAAAAACAACTTACTTTGAAAAAAAACAATATGCTTATAATGATAATAAATGCAATAATGATTCGTAAATTGAATACTCGAACAAAACTCACCTACTTTAATAACAACATTGATTTCTTAAAGTAGGCGAATGGATAAAAAATCTAAAATTTCTGTCAATTGCTTGTATTTTAAGTAGGAGAACTCATTAAGAAGTTATAGGCAAAATGTGTAAAGTAATATCAAAACTTGTTTTACTAAAACAAACTAAGATGTATAGGCTACGCAATTTGTTATAATAATTCAAAACTTTAATTTCTTAACAAATTATTATTTTCTAAATAACACACTTAAATAAGAAAGTAAATTCAGAAACTAGTAAAGAAATTCTTGTTTTCAGCAATTAAAAGTTAATAAACAAGCTTATTTACCGCCACCTCTGTAGTTAACACTTTCACTGCTAAGGACGCACATGTGAGCTAGACACTGAACACTATGAGAAGCGGCCGACGCACAGTGCATTGCACGCCAAAACCCATATTGGGAGTATTTTCTATACACAGAGCATTTCGTGTTTTGCACGCCAATTTTAAGCCAATGTGCCTATGCGCTTTAAAATATTAGTGATTATTAAGTAGAAAGGTTCAAAAATAAAGAATAAAGTAATTTCTACTCGTTTGGGCTATATATACAAAAAAATAGCTGACCCGGCAATGCTTCGCTATTGCATAATTATTTTGGTGAAATAAGTGCGACAAATGATGGTAATTTTGTGTGACATAAAGATATGAATCGTAGGTTCTAAACCATGTCATTTAATACCGTTTCATAGCTGTCCACCATTTACATGTCGTCATAGGACCTAGTTCAACTGTTTTGTCTTTGTGATAATTGGTGTTGCAGTTGTAGTGAAACCGTGACATTGACTTTTCAGACCATATAAGCACCTTCATGCTTCCAAAATTTCGTAAGACTTATAACCGTACAATATTTTGTTTAATTGAAATATCCATCTCATAATTAATATTGTTTGAGATTTCACCATGATTAGACAAAATATCCATGAAATCGTTCATTAGATATGATGATAAATATATAGATCGGGGCAGTAAATTGTATAGATAGATGACCCGATCCGGATTTGCATTGATCGATAGAGAAATCAAAGTTAAATGTATATTAACCAAAAGCATATATTGTTTTTTAGCTTTCTGGATTGTATATTTTAAATATATTAATACTATGTTAATTACCTTATATATCATCCGTCAACAATCCAATTTTTTTCCTTTGTAGGATTACCGGTTTCAACGCTAAACCGTCATCTTCAGATCCTTAATAGTGTTCCTTACTTTCCGCCTGTTCTGGCATCGTCTTCTTTACACATTTGGCACATTTAAAAACATTTGTCACATATATTAAGATTACAAACACGAAACAAATAAACAGATTAAAATTATTACAAAAACCGACACACTAAGACATATAAAGGTACATTATATTACAGTGAATCGTTATCCTGGTCAACGAATTCAAAAGCATATATCAATAAATATATTATACTATGTATTTTTATGGGGATTATTAGTAACTTTGACCCCCAAACCCCCTAAAATTTCGAATTTTTTGAAACCCTTCCTTAGCGAGTAGGCTACCTATGGCCCTAGAGGAAGCTACATACCAAATTTCATTGAAATCAGTTTGGTAGTTTTGGAGAGATCGTGATTTAGTAAATTTGACAAACCAAACCCCTCCTAAAATTTCGAAATTGTTCATACCCTTTCTTAGTGAGCACCTATGGCCCTAGAGGAAGCTACATACCAAATTTCATTCCAATCCGTTCGGTAGTTTTGAAGAAATCGTGATTTAATAACTTTGATTCCCCCAAACCCCCCCTAAAATTTTGAATTTTTTCAAACCCTTTCTTAATGAGCACTTATGGCCCTAGAGGAAGCTACATACCTAATTTCATTTCAATCCGTACGGTAGTTTTTGAGAAATCGTGATGAGTGAGTCAGTGAGTAAGTGAGTGAGTGAGTGGTATTTCGCTTTTATGTATATAGATATATATTTATAGATAAAAGGTCAGCTCCTAGCATAGGAAATACGAAAAATGCGTAGCAGTGAACGTATTAAAGACAAGTTACTTTGAAAAAACAATATACTTAGTGCAATAATGATACGTAAATACTACTACTGGGAATGATACAAATTCTATACTGAGTAAATTCCCTGGTTTTTCAATTCCTATCATAATTAAATCATCTGATATTAGGCTATGAGATTCACAATAAGATGTTTTCACGTGACCTAAGTTAGTCGAAAATGCTACAGACAAAAGTTGGAAACAATGCTACTTTGAAAAAAAAAACAATATGCTTTTAATGATAATAAATGCAATAATGATTCGTAAAGCGAATACTCGCACAAAACTCACCTACTTTAATAACCACGGTGATTTCTTAAAGTAGGCGAATGGGTAGAAAACAAAATATTGCGTAATTTGTTTGTATTTTAAGTAGGAGAACTTATTAAGAAATTATAGGCAAAACGTGCAAAGTAACAACAGAACATGTTTTACTATAACAAACTAAGATGTACCGTATAAGCAATTATAATTTTTTTAATAGTTCAAAACTTTAATTTCTTAACAAATTATTATTTTCTAAATAACTCACTTAGAATTGAAACTTAGTCAAAAATGAAAGTAAATTCCCAAAACAAGTAAAGAAGTTTTTGTGTTCGGAAATTGAACGTAAATAAACAAGCTTATTTACTGCCACCTCTGTAATTAATCGATCTGTATGAAGGAGATATCGATTGCAGCGCGGGCTACGCCCTTTTGACGGAACCCACCCCAAGCTTAATGTACAATGTGTCACACATTTTGTGTTTAATGGAGCCCGCCAGGAATAATTCGTTCTATCGAGCCTTACATCTGGTTTTGCCTTGTATGGTTTTCTGTACTTTAGGTTTGGAATTCTAACTTGAGAAAACGTGAAGCTTTCAAAACATAAAGTAAAACTTGAACAAACCTACAGCTGATTTTTCATTTCATAATAGATTACGGGAAGTTGTGTAAATAAGAAATAGAAGTTTTAACATAAAAAAAAATGTATTTCAAATAAAATGTATAGTTTGTACATTTTTTGGTTACAGTAGGTGATGAATGTGATCTCAAAGATGAAAACTTCATTCATTAGCTGTACAGACATCATTGTACTCCATCAAGCAGAATCAACATATTGTGCAGAAGCTGTTGTGCCCGTCTCCGTCCCAGTTAAAAACAAGGAACCCTTCTACGCATTACTGGGATATCATCAATTATTGTAAATTGCAAACCTCCTTTTAGATTCTGTCAAGTAAAAATCGAACTATTATCTACATTCTTGGTAGGTACAACAGTTATATGTAAGTTATAACAATTAGTAATTAATATAACTAATAGTAAAAGTATAATTTCTTAGTTTATTTTCAAATCCAACCACCCAGACCAACCAGAAAACAACACATCAAAAGGTTCATTTCAATAATATAAATTCTTATGCTAAATAAATAAAACAATTACTAACTTAACAAAAACACAACCTATGCAACGATATAAATACAGTAAATGTAACGTAAAAAACTGAGCACAATGCCTCAAGGCGCTGGTGAAATGTAAACGGGCTCTATTCTATTGCACTGTTGGAATCATTTAAACAAAATTTAATTAATTATTTAAATGTGTAAAAAGACAAAGTAATTATTGTATGCTGGCCCGTAATTAAATCATATAAATTGTACATAAATAATCAAATGAACTCATTATCTCTCAAAAATGTTAAATAATAAAATGCGTTTCGTTTACCAAGTCGTCATCCTCAGTAACAGTTACTGACGTTACTAAATACTGTATGTGATAAACTGAGTTCATTGTATTATTTATATAGTGTCTCGTCCTCATTAGAACAGTTCAAGTTAAATCTATCTAATGACACAGAACCAACGTAGAGCAAACATTACTTAAGATACAGATAAGAAAATTTAAAGGTATATTATTATGGGGTCATAGACGCATACTAAGAAACGATTTATCAAAACGTTATTAGCCCAGTCGGTAGAGGTAATTTTAGACCAAAAGTTCCAGTAATTTACAATACGGCTGATTTTTTTATAAGTACATTAAAGTATGTAAATTAACATAAAAAAAAGTTTACCAGTTTATCGAATTCCCAAAGTCGAAAAAAATCGATTATCATTTTGTTTTTCGATTATCCTTAATATTTCGAGCTGGGATGAAGATAGAGAAAAATAAAAAATACCACCGTATAGGGGAGGTATTTTTCAACAAAAAAAAGTCATGTGTATTTATTTCGTCCGAGCAATGGTTTGTCTGGAAAAAAATCGAAAATGCAGGTATGTATTTTGCAGCAGGGGAATCACTAAAATGGAACATCTTATTCATATATGAAGCGTTGGCTCATTCTAAATTGGCCAAATTTTAATATATCGAATTGAAACTTGACGTAGGAGTTAAAATATATATTTTAAACATTTATGCTGAGTCTCAGCTTGTTATCTTAAAAATGACCCGATCTAGGAGTCGATTTCGATCATCGATTTTAGGAGTACCAAACCCACGAACTAATTTCAATCTATTCCAGTTTCGTCAATTTTTGGAATATCAACACCAAATTTGTTTTACAAGTTGAGTACACCGTTATAAATATTCTTAGTAAGTATGAATGATTTTTTTCTTGTTATTTTTAAAAACGAATCGCTTGAAAATAGTCTTCTGTTTTACCTATCTCGTTTTAACTATAACACTTTTGGATTCAATGACTCCATTTTCGACATTTTTGAACATATCGATTTAAAAATTGTTACAGAAGTTACAAATAAAATTGTTTTTTGCTATACTTATTTTAAAAACTATATTTTCAAAAATGACTAATCTGCAGCTGATCAACTCAAGCGTTTTGATGAAAAATCTAAAAAGGTCTAAAATTATACTTTTTTAATTTACTTGTGCATTTAAAAGTAAATAATGAAAAAGGTTTATACTCCTTGAACTTGTTTGTATATATATATTTAACATGTAAAAAAACTTTCAGGTTGATATTTTAAAAATTCTCTAAACTGGAGTCGATTAAAATTAGTTCGTAGGTCCGGTACTTCTAAAATCGAGAAACCCATTGATGAGTCAAGTAGCTCTAGATCGGGTCATTTTCAAGATAACAAGCTGAGACTCAGCATAAATGTTTAAAATATATATTTTAACTCCTATGTCAAGTTTCAATTCGATATATTAAAATTCGGCCAATTTAGAATGACCCAACGCTTCATATATGAATAAGATGTCCCCTTTTAGTGATTTCCCCTGCTGCAAAATACATACCTGCATTATCGAATTTTTTACAGACAAACCATTGCTAGGAGGAAATAAATACATATGACCTTTTTATTGAAAAATACCTCCCCTACACGGTGGTATTTTTTATTTTTCTCTATCTTTATCATAGCTCGAAATATTAAGGATAATCGAAAAAAAAAATGATAATCGATTTTTTTTTTCGACTTTGGGAAATCGATAGACTGGTAAACTTTTTTTTATGTTAATGTACATACTATAAGGTACTTATAAAAAAAATCAGCCGTATTGCAAATTACTGGTAGTTTTAACCTATACCGACTGGGCTATAACTGGAAATCGTAAAAATAAAGAAAATTCTGATAAAACAGCTGTTCGGATCAAAAATTCGCAACACATGTTTGTTTACATTCATTACCACAGCAACCAACTTAGAAAATTTTGAATCAGTTTACTATTTTCTTCACAGCCGACAGATTTTTAGGTTAGATTGACAAACTAAAATCAAACGCAAACGAAAATCAATGAAAAATGCTTACTGTATCGCCGTTCAATTCAAATATCTGTTAAATATTAGGCCTATAAATAAATCAGCTGATTTGAATTGAAACCTTAACATAATTTTAGGTTAGGCCTACAAAGAACCAAAACACGTTTATTTGTAACCAATTTGGCGAATTTATAATCTGGTAATTATTCTTTACGACTAACAGTTTTTTTTTAGATTGGGTAAAATCAAACAAAAGGCTTATCTATATATAGGCCTATCTAAGCGAAATACCACTGACTCACTCATCACGATTTCTCAAAAACTACCGTACGGATTGAAATGAAATTTGGTATGTAGCTTCCTCTAGGGCCGTAAGTGCTCACTAAGAAAGGGTTTGAAAAAATTCGAAATTTTAGGGGGGGTTTGGGGGGATCAAAATTATTAAAAAATGACTTCTTCAAAACTACGGAACGGATTGGAATTAAATTTGGTATGTAGCATCCTCTAAAGCCATAGGTGCTCACTAAGAAAGGGGTTGAAAAAATTGGAAATTTTAGGGGGTTTGGGGGTTAAAAATTACTAAATCACGATTTCTCAAAAATTACAGAACAGATTGGAATGAAATTTGGTATGCAGCTTCCTCTAGGGCCATAGGCGCTCGCTAAGAAAGGGTTTAAAAAAAATTCGAAATTTCAGGGGGTGTTTGGGATCAAAGTTATTAAATCACGATTTCTTCAAAACTACAGAACGGATTGAAATGAAATTTAGTATGTAGCTTCCTTTAGGATCATAAGTGTTCACTAAAAAAGGGTTTTAAAAATTGGAAATTTTAGGGGGGTTTGAGGGGTAAAAATTTGTTAATCACGATTTCTCCAAAATTACCGAATAGATTGGAATTAAATTTGGTATGTAGCTTCC
>JAGFPH010007333.1:18934-66456 GCA_018207615.1 Philaenus spumarius | reverse complement strand
TCCCAGACTGGTGACCATTTCCAATCGATTTCTCGTGGCCAAAAGCCCCATATAAAATCAAAAAATCAAACATCCTTAGACGGAGATTCCAGATCCATTTAGCAGACAGACAATTATCTCTCGCTTTAGAAAATAAGATATATACAAATATATATATTGTAATGTAGTTTTGGAATACGCACCAATGTAGTTTTGTAATGTAGTTTGAATAAAATTATTTACAATTTTGCTAGTATAACTATATACAACTTGTATGGCACAATGACTGAAACTTTATTTCGTTAAAGAATTGTTTATCTTAAGTTTTTCTGTTTATTTGGTTCTCCTTTACCGATATTCTGTAATATGTTGAGCATATTGTCTAAAACTGAAACCCTTAGCAATATTTAAACCACTCTACAGCGTTGTATTTGGGTCACAATACAATGCACAGCGTATAAAATATTTGCCAATACAGATGATTGCATTTATTGATTTAACATTGACTTGTAGAAGGCTGAAGGAATCCCACTCGTGTGTTAAAGTCGGATCACTATGTATCAAATATCTCCGGCTATATATATTATCAGTTATTATATTATTACAGAAAGAAAAAGAAGGAAAATACTCATAAATGACTATTCGCTAATAAATCAGTGATCTATGATATCCAACTGTTAGGGTATAGTTACATTAACAAACGGTATCAGTTAACTGACACAAACTTTCTCCCAACTTACTGTAGTCAAAATAATATTGTTTTCAATCATTTTATTTAGTACTTTTTAGAACAAAAAAAAAATAATATTCTACCTACGTCAATCGTATAAAAAAATTATTGTCCTAGGCGGGATTCGATCGCGCGACCTTTGAATTACTGGCCGTGATCGCTACCATGGTGCTACCCCGTTCGGCCGCCGCCGCGATGCTAGATAGACAACATAAACTTGTTTATTTTTAAACATTTCCCCATAATTATAAAACGCCGAAGTTTTGATAAAAGCGGGTGGTGTCATTTTGTTTGGCATCTTAAGCACTATAAATACTGAAAATTTGATCAAAATCGTTAGAGCCGTTTTTGAGAAATTTGCATTTTTGTAGTTTTTTTGGGGTTTTTAGGGGTAAATTACCCTTAAAAATTAAAAATTCCAAAAATGAAAAAAACACCTGGAGATATTAGGGTGTAGTACCTACATACCAAATTTCATGAAAATCGGAAGAATAGTGTCCTCTCTGGTCGTGTATACATACTGACAGACTGACAGACACAGACACCACTCTAAAAACACTTTTTTGGGTTCAGGGAGCACCAAAACAAAAAATTCCACTAAAAATATTTTTGGGTTCAGGGAGCACCAACACAGATAATTGCACTAAACCATTTTTTGGGGTTCTGGGAGCACCAAAACAGATAATTCAACTTAAAATTCAAATTCGAACATTTTTACGAAAACAATACTTTCTCCATATACTACGTATAGGGTGGAGAAAGTAAAAACACATCCTAACCTCAAAAATCCAAATTTCTTTCTTTCTTTAATTATTTTGTTTTACTAATAATGCAACAAGTGGGGTAAAATCATCAGATCTTTATGGAAATTAATTGGAAAAGGTATGTATTTTCAAGCTGTAAATACTGATAAATGTTATAAGAAAAGTTTGTAATGTAAAATTTTATTTAAAGTGTAGGTTTTTATCTAATGTTAAGAGTATAAAATGTTGTTCGAATGTCAAGTGATAGGTAATTGTCTGTAGACGGTTTTAAGTATAATATGTTGACCTACAAGTTAAGCCAGTAATTGTACAGTCGTCTGTAATTGTTTTTCTCTTGTGTTAGGAGCAGGGGATGAAATAATAACAATCCAAACATATAAAAACATATCAACTTAATTTCGAAATTCACTCAACTCACGTCAGTGGTTCATCAACTGTGACGAATTATTTTATTACATGGAAGGGTATGCCCTCTCCCTTGCTCTCGGGAAAGGAAAACATTTACATCAATAATTATATCAGGTGTTTTTCTTATTATTTAAAAGTAATTATTACATAGAAGGGGTTTAATACTAGAATATGTTATCATTTTATTTTACACTAGGGGAAACATCTGCGTTCTCCACTCGCCAACCCCTTTGAAACCTTCTATACACATAATCATGTTATGTTTTCTTTATAATAAAGGTGTAGGATTAATAATAAGCCAAAAGCTAAGACGGTAAATAATGTTAAATGTTCAAATCAAATTATTTCGCATATTTTATAACAGCAGATGTAAAAAAGGTTAAAAGAACCAGGCAGACTCAGATCTACACTTTAATAAAAACTTAACCTAATAGTTAGAAATACAAAAAAAATCTGGAAATTGGTTGACCGTGCAGGCCAACCCTAGAACTTCACGCTTAGTTTGAATTTTAAACGCTTAAAAATGAGTTTATTTGTTAAAATACCAAAAAAAGAAAATTTGTGAATTTTTAAACAACGATAACTTTTGAATGCGTCGTTCGATTTTCATTTTTAAAAAAGCATTCTACGCAGTTTTTAAAGCACAAAAAGAAAATGTACAGGTTTATATTGATTGGTTGAGAAATCTGTAAGATATGTTAAAAAAATACCAAAAAATACCAAAAAAACGAAAATTTGTGAATTTTTAAACAACGATAACTTTTGAATGCAACGTCCGATTTTCATTTTCAAAAAAGCAGTCGACGCAGTTTTTTAAGCAAAAAAAATGTATACATGGTTTTATTATGATTTTTTCGCACGCTTTAAAGTTATTTTTAAAAAACATAAAAATTCCAAAAAAAATTTAGGTTATTTTTTTAAATTTCTTCGGATTGGCTCGATGGATTAACTCTCAAATCTAATCAGATCTAAGTTTTGATACACCCTTTCGAATGACATGTCGTAGAATTCAATCGGTTGATTCGTTTTTGAGAAACTGTACGACAAAAATTTATTTACACACATACATCCACACACACACACACACACGGTCGGACACCTCGGCGGGAATAGTCAGAATGGCTTCCTGGGACCTCAAAACGTGGAGATTTAATGAAAACTCGACTTTCGAAAATCGGACCGAAATCAATAACTTCCCTTTATTGGTAGCGGGAAGTTAAAAACAGCAGCTAGTAAAATATAGTAGATGTGTACAAATAGTCAGAGTTCTTAAGAAAAGAAAATTTAGTGAACCCCGAAATAAATACTTAGGTTCACCATTGGCTATGATCTACAAAAGTATAAAATGGTAATTGATGCACGTATTAAAAAAAAGGTGCATTTTGAATATTACCTTTTGTATTTTATGTATTATTATAACCTGTAATTTTCAGCCATCTTAAAAAAACTGCAGATAAATTTACAATAGACAAAGATGTACATTACTGTAAAATCAGTAGTTGAAAATGAGCTCTGATAGGTCCTCTACCGGAATTACTCAAAACCCGTACATTTTAACCAAAAAAATCAGGACACCTTTTTTGTAGCCCTTTTGATTGCCTATCGGATTGTCTCACTGTCAAAACAAACGGACGGAGGATAATAGCTAAGTTAACGATAATAACAACATGTGTACAAACAATATTGTTGTGTTTACTGCTTGGGTATATGAACTCAATAAAAAAGATAATACAAATTATGTATTGTTTATAAGTTAAAGAAATACCGTAAAATCTAACTTAATTCCCCCCCCCCCTTCTAACAACTACGACGCGACGTGTAATTTTGTCTATCTGTCGGACAAAATTATAATAATACTAAGAGAGACCCCTGCGTGCTCCGCACGCCAACCCCCAATGGCACCTTCTAAAAACATATGTTATGTTTTATTTATAATAAAGGTGTAGGATTAATAATAACCTCAAAACTAAGATGGTAAATAATGTCAAATGTTCAAATTAAATTATTTCTTATATTTTATAACAGCAGTTATAATAATGGTTAAAAGAACCAGCAAGGTTCAGGTCTACACTTAAAAACCCTAACCTAAAAGCTAGAAATACAACAATAATTGCTTCAAATTTTGAAATCAGCTGTTAGTAGAAATATTGGAGCTAACAGCTATATTATCTGATATAAATTGGTTCCTATGGTAATAAATGTAAATACATTTTGTGTTGATTTATCATTCTGGGACTAACCTAAGAATTTTTTCCCGACTAAATTTACAAATATTGGAATAAAAAAAGGTTTTTATCGAAATGAATTATAGCCTATGTTACTCAGGGATAGTGTAGCTTTTTATTAGTAAAACTGTTTTTTCAATCGGTTTAGTAGTGCCAGAGATTACCCGCTACATACAAACAAACAAACAAACAAACAAACTTTACCTCTTTATAATATGATTATAGATATAGATAATAGGAAATATCAAATGTCACAATTTAAACAACAAAATCGCCAAAATGTGTACTAATTTAAATTAAAGGTTTTAACTAAAACCAAACATTTTCAGCGAGAAATTCCTTTATATTGATGTGTTTTCCAATGACTCGTACGAGTTCGTTAGCCAAAACATCCAAAAACAGGAAGCACCTTTTTCTATCGGAAGTAATTTTTTTAAAGATTTTTCGTACGAGAATTAAACTTTTTGTGGTTTCAAGTAAAAAAATAAATATAATACATTATTCAGCATATTTTGTTTTTTACACATTATAGCTAGTTGGTTCCCACGAAATCGATAAAAACGTAAAATAACATAAAATTACTTGTTTTTCAAATCCGGGGGGGGGGGGGGGTTACAGTGAGGAAACTTCTCTTACGAGGCCGAGACGGTCAGGATGCAAAGTCGCGTCATAGGTTCAGCTAAGTGGTCGACTTATTATTATTATAATGTAAATATATATTAAAAATTAAAATATTAAGTTAAAATATATTTCAAATTGATAAATTGTAACAATAGATAAAATAGTAATAATTGTCAATATTAAATTTATCTATTTCTATAACAACAGTGTTTTTGATTGTTGAAATTCAGACAAAAGCGAACATTCACACTGCTCACGTTTTTCTTCCAACCACTGTAAACATTGGATGAATGCCAGCTGAAGACTTAACACTAACAACGTATAGGCGATGGCCAACCGCATACGATGAGGTTTGTGACTTGCCCAACACGCACCAACACCATACAAACACCAAACCGAATTGTTTGCCGTAAATCCAGTAGTAGGTGATACTAGTTTCCGAAATGGTGCGGGAAGTCATTTGGTTCGCACCGGGTTGCTTGCTGTAAAACCAGTAGTAGGTATACTAGTTTCCGAAATGGTGGGTGAAGTCATTTGGTTTACACCTGGTATAACCTTTATTAATCTACTGCATTCCCTTACACTCCGGGCCTCATTAACTGAGTCGTATGTACGTGGGTCCCCTATAAACGAGCAAAGCAATGGCGCGCGAGTGGGTGAATTGTGAAAAGTATCGAGGACCATTGTAGGTGACCTCCAAGGTTTATAGAGCTACAAGGTATGTCACTCTAGTTGCAGCTGTGACGTCACACAGTGACCCCCGTCGACGTTGTTTTATTCGAGCGCACGTAAAGTTTAAACTAAAACTGCTTTAGAAATCAGATAACATATTACAAAATAGTTTATTCTTATACCAGAATTTTACGTTGGATCATGAAGACTCTAACAGTGTAAGTATGAATGTTCTACAAAAAAATTAATTATGTATTTTATATTAATAAATTTCTTACGTCATGGTTGTGTAGTCGAAAATATACAAAGCGGTGAACTTTTTTAATTTTTGGTGAGGAAAAAAATTCCTGCGGAAAATATGTAGGTAAAAGTTCAAATTTTAATATTATTTGGTTATTGTTCATCTAGGGCCATTAGTTATTTTTACAGCGAGTTTATTACGACGATGTTTTAAATCAGCGCAAGCGCTTCAGAACCAGCCGCGCCGCCGGGCGGCTCTGTCTGTTGCTAGTGGCGAAAACTGAATTATATTGTTAGTATCTGGCGAAACAAAACCTTAGGCTAAACAATATTCATTGTAACAATATACGATATAACACCTTAATGTTAATTGTAAACTATTGGTAAAAATAAAGTGGTAATAAATTACTAACAATATCAATCTAACAATTTAATTAATCATTGAATCAACTTACATTATAGCCCAACAACTGGTTTCATTTAATAACTTATGCAGGGTCCAATTAAAATCTAACTTTAACAATTTTATTTAAACGTTTTCTATCTTGAGGTTGATCAACATTAATTCGCTTCTTCTCTATCTTACATTGCGCAAGTTGAGTGTTTAGGTATTTCATCCTAAAGTCCGTAAAATCTGGAGATCGACCATACCGTGTAACTCTGGACACCTTGGGTGACCCGCAGGTCTTTCCACTATTTCACCCAACCGTTGCTTTGAGCGTTACACCCAAACACTGTGTTTTGAGCGTTTTAGCCACGCACGATGCACTACAACACTCGCACAACACACACTCTTACTCAGCTAAGAGTGGGTATTTCAGCTGGAACACACAATAATATGGGTACAATAAAACTGTTTGAAAAAGTGGTGTTTTTGTTTTATTTTACGTTTTAGTAGTCAGACTCAGAATTCAGGTAAATATTTTGTTTCTAATGTTACGGTGGGCAACACTGGACTAGTTAAAACGTATCTGTATCCTGGGTCTGAATAATTTATATTTTTATTTGGCTATTTCTTGTTAGTGATCACTTTGATGTAATTTACCTTTTTAGCGTTATTATAAATTGTGTTTAAAAACTTTTGTATCTTTTTTAAAAATACTGTACAAACTTATGTATTATTTTTAATGTATCTTGTATGACTTAGTGAATAATTATAATTAAATGTTTTTCTTGTAATTGTTTTTATTTGTTGGTGTTAATTATTTATAGAAGTAAATCCAACGTCACCAATGACGTAATGAAAATGTAAGTATCACAATTTATTAATTATAAGTGATTTTCTACTCACGTCAATGATCCTTGTCTGTTTTTCACCTAAAAACAATTGCAATTTCGGACTTATCAGTCCATCATCAGGTTATATATAAAAACACTACGAACATAGAATAACATACAAACAACACATATTCACTCCGTTTGGAGATCGTAAAAGTTCAATGCGCACTGTCGTATCGCGAACTTGACGTGCACGTCGTTTGGTGAATTAGCACTGACTGACGCTGGGGTAAGCAGTACCGTAGGTACTCCCTCCCTGTCTCGTGATTATCGTATCAAATAATAAGTTTGATTTGAATGATTGTTGGTCATTCAATATATTGTTAGGGTCGGACTTTGAAGCTCTGTAAATTTCAAATTCTTCCAATGCGTCTAGAGTGTGTCCTTTTCTACATTTGTGTAGAATACTCAGGTTGGTGTTGATGTCAGTGTAGGAATGGAGATTATTAATAAGATGTTCTGCGTACGTAGATTTTATATTCCTCAGGTTACTGGGTGGTAAATGTTCCTTGAACCTTATGTTAAAAGGACGTCCGGTTTGACCTATGTAGAAGCTAGGGCAGTCGTTACAAGTCAATTTGTAGACGCCAGTTGCGTTATGTTTCTCAACATTAATTTCGGTTTTTGTTTTAAATAGCGATTCTAATTTGTTGTTTGTACGGTAAGTAACTATTGTATTGTTCTTGGCCATTATATTTCTCAGGGTGTGATTGAATATGTTGCCGTACTCACATGATGTGTATTTTACCTTCTTTTTTAATAATATATTTGGCTCTGTAAGTGCTTTGTGTGTTTTTCTATTATGTTTCGCTATTAACTGGTCTACAATAGTAGTCCTGTATCCGTTGGCCTGGGCGATGTGCTTAATTAGGTTTCTCTCCTTCTCATAGTTTTCGTAAGACATGGGGATGGATAAGAGCCTGTGTACATAACAGTTGTAGACGGCGAGTTTTTGTTCTTGTGGGTGGTGGGATGTACTATGTATAGTTTTATCAGTAATTGTAGGTTTTCTATAGATGTTGAAAGTTATTTCATTGTTAATCCGAGATATGCTTAGGTCCAAGTAATTCAAATTATTGTTATTTTCGATTTCCAAGGTGAAGGTTAGGTTCGGGTGTATGTTCGTAGTGTTTTTATATATAACCTGATGATGGACTGATAAGTCCGAAATTGCAATTGTTTTTAGGTGAAAAACAGACAAGGATCATTGACGTGAGTAGAAAATCACTTATAATTAATATTATAATAATTGATCCGTGGCTAAAATGATTGATTCTAAAAAAAAAAAAAAAAAAAAAAAAAAAAATATCACAATTTGTACTTTATGGTATAGAGCAAGTTAACCTATGTTAAATACTTATTTTACAGAACATAGGCCTAATGTGACCTAATAAGAAACAAGCCAACTTGTTTATTGTTCACAAAATATTTACTGTAGTACAAAACAAAAAAGTAACATCTAAGTGCTTTATATAGTTCCAACTCATCATGGAATCATAAAATATACACCATTTATGACGTAAGCTTATGGCTCCCGACTCCACGCCAAATTGGTACATTAGGCCTACCGTAAAGCACCCATGGAAGAATATAGAAAAATCCAGATAGAATATATCAAAAGAGAAGTTGATCAGGTCTCATGAAGATGTATTGAAAATAGTGAAATATGCCCACAGACTTAAGCTACATTCAATTAAACCAAATGAAACCACCCATAAATTAACGTTGAAAGTTTGTAATCACTTCAAAGGAAATGTTTTTAAAGGCCATGTTACAAATGATAGATTTCTGGGAGACCGTACAATGTTTTTAATTACGTTTGAGTGTAAAGTATTTTTTAAGATCATTTATCATCATTTGGCGAAGAAACAAACAACTGAAGCTGTAAAAAAACTAATTTATTTACTAGACAAAAGTAAAACAAGGTTATTTTGTTTCATAATATGTAATTGTGTTTTGGGTCCCTCTACATTGAGATTTTTTTTTATATAATAAAATGTGCTTGGTTGTTACAATACTTTTCATTTTATTGTATCCTACTTCAATATCACATATTTCGTAACGTTATTTAGGCTTCGGTAGAAATTTGAAAGCCGGATAGATGGTGAGTAATGCATAAAGGTAAATTTATTCAAGTGTGACTTTATCTAATATTTATTTTATTTTGTACTATCTATTCTAATCTAATCATGTCGTTAAGATTGATAATTAATTATAAAAACGAATTTAAACGTATTTATAAAGCCTAAAACGTTTAGGAAAGTTATCGAGACAATGTTAAAGTAATGCGTGGCGAGAAGCTTTTTGACCATTCAAAATTCAAAGTCCAGAACTCAACCACCGATCGCCGGCTCGGCTTCTGACAGTGGAGCTGCCAATCCAGTAAGTATATACATCGATGGTAAAAATACGGGAACTGGCCATCACTTCCAAGTATGGGTGTAAAACAAGCTTAGCGATATATACAGGATTGAATGGTGTACATTGAAATAAATGAAAAATGTTCAGTAACTTTTTTAGGCTTATTAGAGTCGCAATCCGCCATTTTGTTGTTTTACAAAAACTCACTGTAACTCCAGAAATACATAAGATATTAAGTTCAAATTTGATATAAGTATTTTTTATGTTGCTATTTACAAATGTACCAAACACAAAGAATTACTTTTTTAAATTTTTAACGTTGAATATCTTTAAAAGCGTACAAGCGTGTACATTTACAAAAAATGTACACGAGACAAAATATTTTTCAAAATAGGAACAAAATAATTGTTGTGTATTGTGTATATGATTTCTTCATTGTGAGCATATCGAATGACCCTTGCAAACTCGCAGGCATAACATAAGTGTCCACTTAGACTCACAAACGGATAAAGGTCTGAAAGCAGTCTCGGAGACAATCAGGTGCAGTATCAGAGACATGTTCATTGCCGCTCTCCTGAACTAGTCTCCAGTCTTCTGTCGTTTTTGGAAGAGCTGAAAGTTTTTTAATTTTTTAGTTTTATTTCACAATACAGTGTTTCCAAATGATTAGACTAACACACATTTTATCGGAGTTTTGTGCTTTTGCTTGCGTGTGATTTATTTGTTTACATTAAAATATTACTTATAATATATAACAAAACAAAAAAAATTTTATTTTTTTAAATTGGCAGCACGTTTTTGTTCTGTTTACGAGGTCTATCTTAAAACAAGTTCTTAAACGAGGTATGTCAGTGAATTGTGTTATAAAAACAGAATGTACATTAAAAATACCTTTATTGGCCTTCAAAATACTCTCCACCAGTCACAACGCACTTCTGACAACGTTCGTATAGCGCCTTAAAACTGTTGGAACAGTCTTCATGTAGAATCGTTTTCAGAATTGCCGTCACTTGGTTTTGAATTTCTTCAACGTCTGTAAACCGCAAGCCCTTTAAGGCCTTCTTAAGACGTGGGAACAAAAACAAAATCAGCAGGCACCAGATCTAGAGAATACGGTGGGTGTTGCAAAACTGTCACGCCACGCTCAGTCAAAAATTGGCGTATAATGATGCTGGTATGCGATTGTGCATTGCCGTGCAGTAACATTCAATTTCCAGTCTGAAACATTTGTTGCCTAACACGCCGGACGAGCTGGAACAAACGTTTTAGAACCTCCAAGTAGAATGCGGCATTCACCGTTTGGCCGAACGGATTTCTTATGGATGATTCCTTCTTTGTCAAAAATGTGATCAACATAGTCTTCACGTTGTATTTTTCCACGCGGCTTTTTGTTTGTCGCGGGAAAGAATACCACCATACCATTGTTTGTCTTTTCCTTTCGGGGTCGTACTGGTAACACCTAGTCATAAGTCTCGTCTCCTGTGACAATCGGTCACACACATCGATGAAATCGCCACTGGCCTCAAAACGTCTTGCTTTTTTATTAGCTGTTGGGATGTGTGGTACAAATCGTAAACAAATCTTGTGTTTGCCCAATTCTGCATGTACGATGGCCCCCAATATGTAAGACTTCTTCAGCTATTAATCCCAGAGTGAATCGCCGATCTTTTGTTAGCATCGCTCGCACATTTTCAATGTTTTCCGTCGCCCTGCTTGTGGATTGTCGTCCCGAACGCCAATTCATTGCCAGCGCGAAAGCGTGCAAAAAAATCGTACACATATTTCCTACTCACAGCATCCTGAACGTACACTTGCACCAACATCTCATGGGTTTCTGTCGCCGTTTTACCCAATTTGAAGCAGAACTTAATGATGTGTCGTTGCTCCGTGGCTTTTCGACGCACAATACTCGGAACACTCTATTGCAAAGACTGTAAAAGTACTGCAACAGAAGCCTCGCGCAATTCCCTACAAATGGCAGGTCCGGACATGTACATGCCTGAGTACGCGCATTCACGCGCAATGTTTCAAGCTTTGTATACCGATATATTAGACCATTCACTAAACTTTTTAGACAGACCTCGTATTTCTTCCCATCATCTCTTTTGTAACATCTCTAACCTAACTTCCTTCGGGATAAACATACTTTTGAGTGTGATGTAATACTTTAATGTTAAACATTAGAGTGTTTTGATTAGAAGTATAATAGGTTTAGGTTTTGGTTGAGATTTAGGCATATTTAGTACACTTTTAACAATTGCTTTTGATAGTTGGTAACATTTTGTCGTCATGGGTAGAAATCTTGATCTTTCACCGGAAAATTTTTCAACAGTACAAATTTTTTTGCAAGAAGAACGTTATACTCACGGTCAGAAAACAACTAGAGTAAGAATTTTACTAATATTTGTTAGTAGGATCAAGACAAAACTTTTTAACATTGAGAAATGTGAATCCGGATTGATTGGGGAATGTGGATGCCAAGCCATTATTAATTAAAGAGCACATTCGAGTGATTCACCACGATGAAGAAATAAAAACCTCATGTCAAAACCTTGTGGAAATTATGCCTAAAAATGTAATATGCTCATCAAGAACAATGGATTCCATACTAAATATTAAAAAATGTATTTTATATATATTGCAATTTTAATGCGTATAGCTAATACAAAACTTGCATTTAAAATAAAATTTATTTATTTAATCTTAGTCTAATAATATAGCGTGCTCTGAATATTTTATATTTTTTCAAATGAGCGAGGAGAAGGTTGACAATAGGCTGTTGTATAGGCCTAAGTGTTTGTGGTTGTCCATCTTAATTATGAGAAACAAGTGATTCATTAAGCATGTAAACATAAATTAAAGAAGTATGACCATTAATATGTAATGAACAGGAATTTCATCATTTAATTGTGTACTTTGTTTTACTAACTTTAAAAGCAGTTCCAATTATCCTGCATACATTTACATTTATATATATACAAAATACTTAAATTTAAGAAAACAATATTTAATCATAACGAGTTTTGGGATGTAAAGAAAAAATTAAGCATGAATCATTTAATTATTGTCGATTAAATAAATCCAGCAACCAACCAAATCCCTCCAAATCTTATCACACTCCACCAGCCTTAGTATGTATTCAGTTTTGGCTTATAAAAATACTAATTATATGCTATTAAAATACATCTTACAGTTTTAACCTACAATTACTATTATAAAATTGTTGACATAAAAGTGCCTCTTCATTTTGTTTAGTTCCTTCAACAAATTGAAGTCCACGAAGAAAATAAATAATATATTTACATTCGTTTTTTTAATCACAGTAAATAATCACCACCATAAATTTTGATTACAAATAAATCAAGACGTTTGACTTTTTCTTGTTTTTGTATGTTTTTTAAATTTATTTTTAACTTTATGGCAATGATTTTTAATTATATAGCCATTTAGGCCACTGGAAGTTTAAAAAATACTTGCATTAGATTCTTGATGTGTTGTGTAATGGAGTTTCAGTTAAAACTGATCAGCTGATTGATGGGTTCCGGTAAATGCCGCGCTTTAGCTGTATTACCTATTAGTTTGGTTTACGAACTCTCCACATCCTTCATTTTTGAATTTGATTAGATTTACACACATTCGGATAGCTAAAGGAGAGGTACTACAACATAAATATTCTCCGTTTGAAGTTATACTTTATTATTGAAAGACGTTCAATATTATTATTCGGACATTTGCCATCATTTGTGTGTTAAAATAAATGCAATATGAATCAACTCCCGTTATTTAGTGTCTAAAAACTAAGGGAACATAAACCTAGAGATCTAACCTATGTTAAAGAAATCAATGTACAAATAAAAATATACCACCAGCCTTAAACAACTACGTAGTACATCTCGGAGCTAAAACTGAGAACTCATAAAACACACTATGCCAAACACAGAAAACACCCACCTGACGCAAAAAGTGTGGACAGACCTGAGTCAGAACAACAACTGGCCGGGTGCCGAGGAAGTGACAGCCAACAAGGGCAGTGTGGCCTATTGTTCATTAAGTTTAGTTTCTTTTTTTTAGTACTAGGGATATTATAATATAATTTTAGGTTTTTAAATATATGGGTCCATAATGGCCTTACATCTATTCTTGTTTGGCTGATAGGATTGTCCATTAGCTTTATACACGAGGCTTCAATCATGTATAAGTAAAATAATTGTAGATTGTGTAAGTTAACTTTCCCGGTGTATGATTTTGGCCTCTTCCCAACTGAATTTATGATTTCCGTACTATATAATATTGTGTTCTTCAATTTTCGATTTATCGACTAGGCATAACAGCACGGTATTTTTATGTTCTTTGATTCTAACGTTTAATGGTCTTTTCATCTCGCCAATATAATATATAGTTTTTAGTATCCTTGAAAAGAATTTTGCAAAAGCAAGAGAATTTTACTCAGTCACAGTATTATTTATTGAATGAAAATGATAAAACGAATTCCTAATATTAATTATTTACTAGTTTAAATCAACCTAGATGATATGTTATTGCTGTATTTGATTTTATTATCACTGCGACTGAACGTCTGTTACAAAATGAAGTTCAGAAAACGCATTAGCCGTGAGTGTTAACTTAACCTTAGGGGATGTGGTGGGAAACCACTTGGAACAATTAAATGTAAATAAACTCGACTGCTCCCATTTCCTTGGGACTACGTGACTCGGAAAAGGGAATAAATACAAAGTAAACATTGTTTTCTGTTTTCTAAACGATCTAAACCATTAAGGTTCTAGTAAAAGTGTATACTATCTGAGCGGTGTGTACAACGATGGAGTTTAGTGAGTCTTGTCTTCAAATTAGTACTTGCTTTTGTGTACTAAAATCACATTATAATAAGATATAGGATTGTTCATGTTCATGTGATCAAAGATAAGGTAGTTAATTGTAATCATCAAGTTTACGATACAACAGGAGTTTTTACAAAAGTTTTAAAACAAACACTCCTAAACGAAACAATAAACTAAAATTACAGATACAAATTGTTATAAATAATCATGTCAGCTGATAAATCGCTTGGTTGGAGCTGTTAGGGTAAACAGCTGACTACTGTAGGCTCTACTACCAATGCAAAACTTCCAGCCGCTGATCTACGAATTTTAAATAATACAAGTATCAATTTATATACAGAGTGTCCAGCTTAGACTGTCCGAAACTTTACGGGGTTACTTGTCAGGAAAAAACAAGCAAATAATACAGTATAACATATGTGTTCTATCTCTACCTCTTTTCGGCTGTATGTGGTTTTTACAAATATCTCAGAAACTGTTTAAGATATAGTCATGAAACTGGGTATGAATATTGATATAGGGTACATTTTACTTTAAAAAATGTTTTCTTGTAACTATATGTTTCAAGATGGAGGCAGATGACTTTTCTATAAAACTTTTGGAAAATTGGTCGACTCACAAATGCACTGCTTCGTTTCGCTCGCAACAGAGAATCTAGATTTGTAAGTTTGCAAAACGATCTAGCGGCCTCGGACTTTGGACTACACTTTGTTGTACCTCGACCTTGCGCTCTCGAATTATGGACGAATTCGCTTCGCTCGCAGCGGACAGTTTGCATCCCGGCCGTCGACCTCGGGTCAGAAGCTGGTCGGATTTGAACCGGATACTTTTTTATTTTACGTTTCTGTTGATTTTGGGGGAAACAAACGAACTATATTGTCTTGTAAAAAAACTAAATGTGTGAATAACCTCCTATATTTATTTTTTTAGATAAACCCCCAAAAGTTTTATTCAAGCACATAAAACTCTAACTTTTACTTCCGGTAAACAAAAGGCATTTTAAAAGTGATTTTACATGGAATAATTTATTTTCTTCTTCTTAGTCATTTTATTTTTGTTAATAACTGTTTTCAATTTAAATAAATTATTAAAAATAAAAACCATATTATGTATTTGTTGTCTTGCAAACTTGCTTTTCAGGCTCTAAAAAGCTTATTGTTTCTAAGTTATTTCATTGCTCTAATAATTTTGATTAACAAAGATTAGGCCGTTAATTACAATTAGTATTTTTTAATGACATTTTAAAAGGAAACTTTTAAAGTTGTACAAGATTTATAGTAATATGCGATGCGTTTTTTCTTTAGTTATTTTGAGCCTCAATTTTGAGCTTTCACTTATTTGACTGACGATAGCTTGAAAACGGATTGAGACATTCAAAAACGGATTTGACCATCGTTTGTTTCGTCAAATTTTAAATTAAAATCATGTATCACACGACTATCTTCCCATTTAAAAAAATAATAAGTTCATTCTAAGATGGCGGACAAAAATTTGAAACTCACCAAAAAGTGATTCTTTTATGGTTGTGAATAACTGCTTTTATTTCTATCTCATAAGACTCGTACATTTTGAGATATTAAGCTGTTTCCAGACTTTTCAAACACCCTGTAGGTAAATGGATAATGACTTTAATTTTGGGACGAGGTTAGGACTATTTAGTTCTCTCTTCCACTTAACCAAAATAAAAAATTACAAATATTTAATATACAGATTCAGAGATACAAAAATACACCTCAAACACCAAAACTTTAGTTCCTTTTTTATTGTTAAGATTTTATTTTATACTGAACTATATTGTAAAATAAAGCAAATAATAAAGAAGCAATGGAAATAAAAGCCAGGAACAACTGGGTCGTGGGCTACCGCAGAGGTTGAATATTGGCATTGATCCAAGAAATGTGAAATGATTTTATTCTATTCGTTCCGAGTCATCTGACATAACCAATAAATTGTTACAAAACAAATTATGTTATTTCAAATTGTTTTAATAAAATCTGACCTATATGTACGACAGTAAACTTTATAATTTGTTTCTTTGATTTTAAAATGATTTCGTATTAAAGTAACTTGCCGTAATTGTTTTTCTGTTGATATTTTTACATAGTTGAATGTAGCATTAATTGTTTCATTGGCGGTTGTCTCTTCCGGATGCGGTATGACAGACGGTCACGAGGACAGGTCATATAAGGACAGGCAACGTGCAGCATCAAGGGAAAAGGGTTCAAGTATTATTAAAGTGGATCAACGTTATACTCCAAGCTAAACTAAGCTATATTTTGTTGCGCTGATGTTGATTTAGTTTCACACTGGTGGTAACACGCCGGTAAACCATTATAATCTACAGTTTTCAGAAGTAAATTACGTATTTGGGAGAAAGAAATTGATCTACAATAGGAAAATTGTTGTGTATTTTTCATTAAGTTCAACGAAATTTGAAAGTCGACGAGGAGGAATAATTTTAAAATATTTTATATTAAGTAAAACTATTTTTTGAAATGAATCTTCTTTATGTTCCTTAGGCCAAATTGTCTAGGATCAGACGAAAAGTGAAGCGCTTCCTTTTTCCAATTTCAACCTCCAGTTGAAATAAAAGAGTAATAAATAACCTCCACTTATTTGAAATAATAATAATAACCAAAACAAATATGGGAGTGTTAAAATAGTTGTATCCAATTACTAACCCAAATAAAATGGGACAAGATAAGAACCAATAAAAATACGAGCTTCTTATTGCACAGTTCACCTTAAATTTTCACAAAATTAAACTAAAGATATGATCAGCACAAACAGAAATCCAAAAGTATTATGTCCGATACATTATTAAAAAGAAAAGGTAAATGTGTGCGGTCACGCCTTTTCTTCAATTCTTTCAGATTACCAACATTCAATAAACATAAAATGTTGGTTCATCCGTATATTCCTAACCTAAAATTATTGTGTGTATGTTTAATTTATTTTACCTATCTTAACGGCAACATACATACAATAATTTTAGGTTAGGCCTAGACTTAAAATTACTTTCTAAGCCTAACCTAAAATTTCAGCGCTTGGTGATAATATCTGAACTACGCTGGACGGAATCGATCGTCTCTTAATTTATTATTTTAAATTGA
Source organism: Philaenus spumarius (assembly GCA_018207615.1). Classification (NCBI taxonomy): domain Eukaryota; kingdom Metazoa; phylum Arthropoda; class Insecta; order Hemiptera; family Aphrophoridae; genus Philaenus; species Philaenus spumarius. Next base: position 49,227 of record JAGFPH010007333.1, on the reverse strand, counting down.
TGAACCCAAAACACATGTTTATTGAATGTATTTACATTCATTTCCATAGCAACCAATTTGGTAAAGCTTTTTTTGATACTTGTATTTTATATTTGCAATTGCCATAGCAACCAATTAATAACACTTTTTTTCGTTACGCTTTACATTTTCTATTTGTTAACTCTTAAAACAACCAGAGTTAAGGAACTTCGTTCCAAAATTTTAACAAATAATTATACAAATAAAAACATTGTCCCTTTGCATTCATATGCCACCCTCGAATAAACAGTTAGTTTATAAACTGAAATCAGCCCGGTAACTGTACCTCCCCTGGTGTTACTTTAATCTTATCTTCTAAAGCGAGAGATAATTGTTTGTCTGCTAAATGGATCTGGAATCTCCGTCTAAGGATTTTTGATTTTATATTAGGCTTTTGGCCACGAGAAATCGATTGGAAATGGTCGCCAGTCTGGGAAAATTCGTTTTCTACGTCTTTTTATTAAATTTAAAACTGAAATTTGTCCATTTTAAACAATACAAAGCACAGCTGATGCAAATGTTTTCAATGTCATTACAATAATCATCTGTTTTCTTTTAAACGAAGCACAGCTGATGCAAATGTTTTCAATGCCATTACAATAATCATCTGTTGTCTTTTAAACTGTATTTTATTAGAGGTAAGCCTAATGTTGTATCTATTTATAGTTACCGTGGCAACGAATACTTCTGCTAAATAAACATACCCTTTATTTAGTTGTTTAATGTTATAGGCCTAACCTAAACGATGTTCACGGAAATTTGCAATAATAGTTATTGACGTGAGCGAACTAGGCCCTAGGCCTAAATCGATATTGAAATATTAAACTTTAATTTAGGCCTGACTTATTTCTGAGGCATAGCGTTGAGATTATGGTTAATCCTTTAAACTGTATTTTTATTACAGGTAAGCCTAATGTTGTATATACCCTTTATTTAGTTGTTTAATGTTATAGGCCTAACCTCAAAACTCAATAATCCAATATTTATTATTGAAATCATAGCCCTGCTTATAATCGAGCTTTAGCTCGGTCTCCTGGTACTATAATTAAAGTGTATACTCGTAATTTGTCACCTTTTTCCTGAGCATCACTAGATTACCAAGAGTAAGAAAATTCCAGCCCTCACAAAGCCAGACAGTGGCTGTAGACTTAAAGACACTTCTTAAATGCTGAAGAATCCGATTGAAAAGAATCTCTGCATTTGAAATTCTAAGAAAGATCATCTCATCTTGAGAACTACTGAAACGCTGAACGGTTGAAATGTTGAAGAGTTGAAAAGACGGAATCCTGAACCCCTGCATATAACAGGTTAACAACCAATAATATAAATGGTTCTTAAATCTTCATTTAACACATAAGTTACTTTTGTTTTAAATATTACATATTTATAGGACCAAGGGAATGTTAGGAATTGAGATGAGGGCTATTTATAATTGATATTTAGATACGTTTATAGAAGTAGAATTGTATTGCTACAGTGCAACAAGCCATGTAGCCCAATCTCAGAGTTGCATTTTGTAGTGGGCCAACGACCGAGCTAAACGAGTAAAACTGATCGAGGACAGAGATAGATGTTAGTTAAATAGAGGGGAATAAATTCGAGGCAAGGCTTTTTGGGTGGAACCAGTGGAGGTGTATGTCGAGGAGAGACGAGGTGATCGGAAGCAGCCACGAAGACAAAATAAGGTGAGGGCATATTTCTTGTGAATATTTGGAGAAATTGTTTTAGAATCAGTTTTGTTTGTTTTCTAATTTTGGTAATTGTTTAATTTATTGTTGTCCGTATTTGAGAACTTTGGGAAGTTTATAATATTATTTGAACTCAGTTTTGCCCGTAGAGTTAGGCATAAGATTTATTTAGATTTATAATGATTGTTGTTGGATAGATTAATATCTCTGTGCTTAGGTGCATGTACGGAATTTAAATAAAAGATATATTTATATGTCCTTGGTGGAATTAATTTGAATACATGTTTTTGTGATACTCTCACTCCAAAATAATTCGACCCAAGCGAGTTGTCTTTTATATGAAGGTCCCTATGTAATAGAAGTACAGTGTCCTAGTTTCTTTTACACATATTTCTTTATACAATATAATTAACATTTGAGTGCAAATTTGGCACTTCCCTTCAGTTATCTCCTCTTTAATTTCTATAAATCTCTTATATAAAATGCAATGTCCTGACTGACGATCAACGCAGAGCCGATTCTATTAAAGCTAGAGACTTGAAATTTGGAAGGTACATCCGTCCAATAATGTAGAGGCGTACTAAGAAAGGATTTTGCAAAATTTTGAATTTAAAGGGTAGAAAATGCGAAAATTCATCCCTCCCATAAGCAGCCATATAACAGATGAAACAGCTGATTCGTATTTATTAATGTGTTATTCTGGTTACTATGGTGATAATTCAAAACTCTTTCAAAAAAAGTGGTTTGATTTTATAATAATAGGCCTAACCTAAAATTGTGTTAAACCTTTGGTCCAAATAAGCTGTTTTATTTATAATGTGTAACAATAATATAATGTTAAATTGTAAAATTAGATGTTTGAATTATTATATTTCATAGGTTTTAAAGGCCTAACCTAAAATTGTATTAAACTTTTGATTCAAATCAGTTGTTTTATTAATTATGTGTAACAATCATTAGGCCTATGTTGAATTACACGGGATACGAATTACAGGATGTTGAATTACACGGGATACGAATTACAGGCTTTCAAAGTTTCAAATTAAGCAATAGCGAAGCATTGCCGGGTCCACTAGTGATATTATAAAATTAAAGAGCAAACTACAGAAAGGTATAAAGATAGAAACACACTGCCGATGCCATCATCACGTGAGTTCACGTGATGTCCAATTGTCACTTATTTAGTGAGACATGTGGCTATTTCATAATAGTAGGCCTAGTATCTTCTAAACTATTTGATTTCACAATATGAAATTGGACAATGTAAGATGAAATAAAAAACGAGCTTCTAAATTCACAGTTTCCCTTTAATTTTCACAAAATTAAACAAGATATAATCAACATAAACAAAAATCCAAATTTTCATTTTGAGATAGTCTCCGGATCACTGAATTTTATAAATACCTTATATTCCGTCTAGTGATCCACTTGTAGTAATTTCTCACTACCGCGGTTTCAAATGCTCATGCATTCATCATCAGGTGTATCACTCTTACGAGATCGTTAGAACATTAAAACAATTGTTAACACAACACATAACACAACACATACAATAATGTAAAATTCGTTGCCGTATTTTTAACCGGTACCGGCACATGGTTCATGAACACAGTATTTTATCAATATGTAACTCCCCTCCTATACATTGTCGCGTCATAGGAGTCTGCTAATCGCTGTTCAGATTGTTATCAGCAAACTTGATTGCCGAATCGAATATTATATTAGAGCTAAAAGACAGTTTGTCATTTAGCACATTTGTTGGCTCAGATTTAACTGCCCGGTAAATTTCAAACTCCTCGACTACATTCATAAACTGACTTTTGTCGCAAAACTTCAAGACTTTTAAGTTGGTGTTTAAGTCAGTATATTTATGATCACAGTCAATGAGATGCGAAGCGAAGTTTGATTTTATTGGTTTCAAATGTGGTTTCGGCAGATGTTCTTTGAAACGTTTTTCAAACGAACGGCCTGTCTGTCCAATATAATATTTGGGGCAATCACTACAAACTAACTTGTAGACGCCAGTTTTTTCACGTATGTCCATATTCTTGTCTTTGGCAGTAGGTGTTAATTTTCGAAAAGGTGAGGTAGTTATTGGGTATGACAGAAGAAGTGGGAAATATGAAAAAAACTATGAATAATTTTTTGATGATTATCTACTGTTTTTAATGGCTCGAAAAGGGGGTTTAGCTTGACCTAGAAAGTTGAATGAAAGATTAAATCACCTAATTTTGCAACAAATAATTTGATTTTAAACTAAAATTTACCATTTTAAAAATTTAAAATAGTATTTTTAAGTGGTCAATAACATGGTAGCTATGTTTTCCGTATGTTATAGCACGGCCGTTTTTTTGTTCTTGGCGTTCCGCAAAACGGCCGTTTTGCTTGATTGACAATACATCGTGGTTCAGTGGTAGAATACTTATCTCTATATTTACTCACACAATACAATAATACAAATATATACGGTTTGGTACATTAGCCTTTACTTATGCTACGTACATTTCCTTTACTAGGTATTGACCGTTACAAGACAGACTGGATTACGGTACCGGCAACTAAACTCTGAATACAATGTGACTTTAACAATCGACCAAAATACTTTGCTTTGCTCACTCAGTGTGTTGTTTCCACAAGTCCTGTACTTCCTTCACTTGAGATCTCGTCCCAATGGTCCAAACTTCGAGCTGATCGGAAATCCCATATTCAGTATGCTTATATAACCCATCTAACTTCCTTGTTGACAAACTGCACTGTTCTTACGTGCAACACAAAAACACTTCCGCCAAGCTCATCCTTCCTTATTATGCTTCCTTGTTTACCTTCATCTGTCTTACGCAAAGTAATATCTTTACACTAAACATACTAACTTTAATACTGAATATAACTAATATAATATATCTTTTATTACACACCCCATTAATTCGTAACAATACCCCTCCTCTGAAAAATGACGACCTCGACATTTGTCCTACATTTCCTTCGGGGGGTATTTTCCTAAATACATACTTCTACAACACACACACATTTACAATACATTCACCTTACAGATTCACAACATGTACAACAAAATTTACAAAATCCGAAATACAACACACAAAATATAAAACGTCCAATGTTTGGGGGAATAAAAAGTTCTGGGGAAACAGAAAGTTCGGGGAAAACGGGAGTGTGGGCAAGGAATCCGGCGCACTATACACTAAACATACTAAACAAAACACAAAAACATCAACTCTTTGGTCACTGAACACGAATCGTTAGCCATTTTCGTCAAATTAACCATAAACGAGGCAAACAACTGTTGCCAAAAACACTTCAGTGCCATTTGAAAGCCATAGCAAGAAGGCCGCAAATAAATGATATGATAAAATGACATTCGCAAAGCATTCGTGCTTCTCTTCAACCCACGATATCCCCACTCCAGTTATGGAAAATAAAATAACGGGATACGAATGTACGAAATATAGATCAACAAAATTACACTTCCAAATAAGTACACTTGCACAACTTTTCATTATTCATATCATAGGAAAGTGATGAGAGTAAGTGATTTGTAATTCAATTGCAGAATGAGTGAAGCAAAATTATAAAAAGGTCCTCGACTAACTTTTGGGACAACTTTCTGTTCTCAACCAGTTCTGCTAGTTCTTGCTTTCTTTCAATAGAAAACGCTCCTTCCTAACTTGCACTACAGTGACTTATGGGAATTATACTATATACTAAGGAAAGCTATAAAAAAAACGAAGAAAAACAATGAAATAACAGCAGTAATATCACGAAAATAACTATTTCCTAACTAAATATCATTACTGTAAACAGAAAAATGGAAACAATATGGCGCATCCAATAGAAAACCGACGTCCGATGACTGCACTGTCTCTATCAAGACACTGTAATTTGCACCTTTATCTTTGTAGTGGTGGGATTTTCTGGTTCTCGGAACACTCTTCTCCGACTCCAACTGACAGTTGATTAGAAAGAGAGGGAAAATCGTTTCTACTCTCTCCGTCCCGTTCGTCTTAGACAGTCTACGCGCATGCGCCGTGTTTACTGCGTTAATACGTAGCATAAGGAACCCATATTCGCTTGCGTATTATACTGTGTTGCGTTAGTAAGCATTCTCGCGCCATCAAATTCAAACCGTCACAGACACTGTGACATTCAGTTGGCATGGCTGACTAATTGATAACACACCTGACAGACGACGGTGTCGCGATCTAGCCGTCGCCTTGAAGCGAACAGCTGACTCAATAGAAACCGGCTTCCAGCAACTTGCGACTCGACTGATTCTTTCTTCTTTCTTGAGACGCCGGCAAAAGAGCGACGCTTAGATTGTAACTTATAAATTTCGGGAGTGTTTTACTCAAAAGATTTCAAATGTTAAGTAACTAAAGTAAACTCCCGTCACTTCAACTAAAGTTGATTAATTATGTTTAAGCTTTAAAGATCTTCAAAACCCAGAGTTATCTGGATCCTGGTATACTGGTATTCTGGTATCTTGGTATGCTAGCATCAAGCTATCAACCATGCAAGTTTGACTAACCTACATCTCTACTTTGAATGCAATATGGGCCTACACACAGTCTGGTCCCAATAGTCAGGTTACAAGTAGATAAGCTTCAAAAATGCAGGTATTTCACTTCAGATAAATTAAATAGCCATCCACAACTTCAATCTGAATATGTGATTAACCATCGAAAGAAATAAAAAAACAATAGACAATTTAATCAACGGTTACTCTGCTTCGTAAACTACTTTACCGCCCACCCCATGTTAAACGTCCCTATCCCGAGCGGCGTGTAAAGTTCTTGTTTACAAGCTGCATGATATGTAATAGAAGCTCCATGATATGTAATAATGCATGTTATTTCATTACAACCCGCTACTAGTTCGAGAAGTGGTCGCAAGAGCGCTAGTAGTCAGCGTCAGCTGTTTAATTTGAAGCAATCAATTTTGCCATAACTGAGTTGTTGTTTTCGTACAAACGTAACCTCAGTTTATTGTTTTAATATAACGGCCTATTATAGTTGATGAAAATGAGTGAATCTGAAGAAAGTCTACCTTCAGACATAGAAGAAAGTGCTAATGGGGTGGGCGGTAAAATAATAAATGTGTATTTAGTTGTAATGTCTCATTGTTATTTATATGCCTCGTTGTAAGAGGGGGGTGCTGACTTAGGGGGGGGGGGGGTAAAGTTGTGTACGTACCTAAAGCTGCAAGCGCCATGACAGCCTTGGGCTTTAACGCACTCGTGCTACGCACTCGTGCCCTCAAACTTCGCCCTCGGCTTGTAATTAACGCTCTTACAGCATAAGGTACGTAAATAACTATTACAGAACTTTTCACCATTTTATCTACGCATAATCTAACACCAGTTAAATTGATTTATTAACCAACACTTTATGCAAGAAGTGTTTGACAGTTTTATATATATATGTTGTTTCTTTTTAGGCTAAATAAATTAAGAACAAGGCTAAATTAATTAATATAAGGGTGGAGCAGCTAGCCAATTCAGAAATTTCAATCCTCAAAGGATTATATTTCTGGATAACAAGTGATATCACGAACCTCTTCCAAATTTAACAAATTTACTTTATTAACTTCATTTTTTCCTTTATATACCTTACAAATTACGAATGGCCAGATAAACTTTAAAACTTAGGTTAGTGTGCCTATTGTTATATTTAAGTTAATAGATTAATTGTGTTCAAGTGGACACCACTGTGCCAACAACTGTATTTTGTATGAAATGTATATATGTAAGTTTCTGTACATTAAATTTTAAATAAGAAAAAGGGGTGGGTTTTATCTATTAGGCTAGTTTAATTTTTTTAGGGTGGGTTTACTAAATAAACATTGTATTTCTTTTTAAGGGCATGTGAATTTTTCGTCGTTTGTATTATATTAAGGGCTTGTCAATTTTTAATATTTTATTTTTGAAACATTAAAATAAAAACTGTTATAATTAAAGGATTACTAAATAAACATTGTATTTCTTTTTAAGGACATGTGAATTTTTCTTCGTTTTTATTATATTAAGGGCTTGTCAATTTTGAATATTTTATTTTTGAAACATTAAAATAAAAACTGTTATAATTAAAGGATTACTAAATAAACATTGTATTTCTTTTTAAGGGCATGTGAATTTTTCTTCGTTTTTATTATATTAAGGGCTTGTCAATTTTGAATATTTTATTTTTGAAACATTAAAATAAAAACTGTTATAATTAAAGGTTTACTAAATAAACATTGTATTTCTTTTTAAGGGCATGTGAATTTTTCGTCGTTTTTATTATATTAAAGGCTTGTCAATTTTGAATATTTTATTTTTGAAACATTAAAATAAAAACTGTTATAATTAAACATTGAGTTAGGCTTATTTATAAATGATAAACCAAGCTTTCAGACAGGTGATATTTGTGTTGAAGGTAAGTGCAGATAAGTGCTTGAAATTATTAGGGAATTGATATGTACCACCTTTTAGCCCAGTAGCCTACGTTTTCCAATTTTCACTCTAGGTGGCACAACTGTACATTAGCTCAACAAGTTTTAATATTTAATTTATGTTAAAGTATTAAAGCTAATGGACGAAATCAGCTGTTATATATTTGAATCGTCGTTTATTGTTTTCAATTATTTTTGTTTACTTCGTTCTTCAAAAGAAAATACCTAGGCCTACAAACTAACTATATCTAACTGGTCTATAGAGATTTTCAACCTGATAAATTTATTATTACCTCTGATTAAAGTATTTTAAAAATAGACATGAATTATTATTATTTATCTGTTTTGGGACAGTTGCGTAATCATTGCACATTGATTGCGCAATCAACGCACAATTTGACCTTTTACCTTAAATTTGTCGGATTTTTTCAGTGCGCTTTACTCTTGCAGTTGATAAATCACTTTCCCGTATTGGAAATATTTAATATATCAACTCAAACTCGACTTGGATATTTATCTATATAACTTTAAACTTAACTATGGCAAGAAAGAGATGGGCCTCAAAAAATCCACTTACATCAGAAATCTATGTTTTGAAGTTGAAGTAAAACACAAAATCAGTCTATTTATCAAAACTCTTTCACGACTTTGATATATTTCAACTCGTTTATTTCAGGTCTTGAAACAACATTCCCCGGACTTGAACAAATCGTTTTAATGTACATTAAACATTTTACTTATTCATCACTACCTTGGTCTTAAAATAATTATATTGGAATACAATAATTAATTCAGATTTGTTGGTAACAAACGAACAAATAGACTCAAAACTATAAATAGACAACGTATTTATTTCTTTTGTTATGGTATAACACTTTAAATACATTATACATTGTATGTAGTTTTCTCTGAGATAATCAGACAATCAGAAGGAATTTGTTCAACTGATTCGAACAAGTTATGGTCGAATTACATTATTTTGATTACTATATTTGGATAAATCTTGACTGTATGTAGTTGTAAAATACAGATACCGGTATAGTACAACTGTTGTAGTACAGATGTAGTAGTTGTATATAGTTGTAGGTTAGATTAAATATTTCATGTAACTATAGATAATTCGTTTGGTAATTTTTTTTCTGCGATCTTAATTTGTTAAAATAAGGATTAAATGGTTGGCATAGATAAAATATATAATTAAACTTTTATTATTTTAATACGTGTATTTATTTTCATCTGAATTACATGATTAAAACTTAATTAATTTGCCTCTCATTAAAGTACATTTTGATTGAATTTGTACAACAAAACACACATTTAAACTTTAAAATTATTTTGAATAAATATATTTATTTTCATAAACATCCAATATTAACACTTGACTAAATTTACCTCGCCATAACGTATTCTTTGACTAAATTTTTTTACAATAAAATAAATTGAATTAAACACAATTAAACTTTATTTATTTTGAATAAATACATTTATTTTCATCTGAAATATAATATTAATTCTTTATTAAATTTGCCTCGCCTTAACGAATACTTTGAACAAAACATCTATTACGAAAGATGCGAATCGAGTTTTCTTTTGTTCTCGGGTCGATGTACCGTCATACGATATAGGAAATGCCATTAAGAGGTGCAAACCCCCTTCTAGACAAATTCTACATTGTCTGGTTCACTCCATTTCACCAAGCGTTTCCGAGAGGTTCGACCTATTCTTGACCATTTAAGACATGAAACCGTTTTACATCGTCCGTTCTTTTCTACGTCGCTATATGTGATTGAGTAATTTGTTTTTAACTTAACAATAGGCAAAAAATTAATCAAATATTACGAAAGAAACAAACAAATACTAAGAATAATAATACACTAATTCTCAGACACGTACGTGTAATAATCAAACTCGTTTCAACGACAAAGTCGTCATCCTCAGTGATACATGGCTACAAAGCACAACTTAAAACTGACAGTTAAAATGTGTAGTAGTAATTAATGACAGCTCTGCTCATACATTTAACTGGACGTTGGTTTTAACTAGTGACTATTCTTTTCAAGCCGGTTCTTATGAATTTAACAGATATATCTTGTTTTAAAGTTTTAGTTGAATGTTTCTTTCTGTTATAATATGCACCAGTTTATATAAGACGGCGCCCTTTAATGGCTGAACAACTTTAACATTGTTGTTAAGGATCTGACGATGACGGTATAACCCTCGAAACTAGTATATATATATATGTATAGGTTTAATACCTTAATTCACTCCATTAAGCAGTCAAAATTATTGTCTGGTTGGATAACAAGAACCGCCTTAAAACGAATAGTAACTAGTTAAAACCAACGTTGAGTTAAATGTTTTTAGCAGAGCGGTCACTGATAACTACTAAAAATTTTAACTGTCAGTATTAAGTTGTCATTTGTATCCATGTAGGTATCACTGAGGATGACTACTTTCTCACATCCTCATATGTATAGAGAGATTAAGTAGCCTAAGTGTACAATTCAGGAAGCTACACCTACATTATTATCTATATAAATAAAAATGTAAATGTGCGTTTGTTCAAAATGTGCGATTACTTTGAAATTTTGACAAACTTTCATTTGAATACGAGCATATTTTTATATAATTTTTGAAAAACTGCAGCGTCTATTGAACATAAAAACTACAAAAAATATACTCAACATATAAAAAAAATTTAAGCGTCATTACACATGTTTATTGACCATAATAATAACAGAGTAGTCAGCTGTTTCCTATATTTCCATTAACAGCTGATTTAAACTTAAAACAATTATTTGAATTTCTAACTTTTAAAATAGGGTTTTGTGAACAAAGCCATCTGTTGAAGTAAAAACAACACACACTATCTGTACGTACTAATATTATAAAGATGTCAAATTTATTTGTTTGTATGTAGGGGGTAATCTCTGGAATTATTGAAATTTGATTAAATAAAAAGCTACACTATCCCTGAGTAACATAGGCTAGAATTCATATTGATCAAAACATTTTTTATTTAAATATTTGTAAATTTAGTCAGAACAAATTCACAGGATCAAATTGGGCGTTAAACCCATAGCGTCTAACAGTTGTAATACCAATAAATAAGCAACATTATAAAAAAACTAAAAAACGACAGTTGAAAAATGAAACTTATATCGCTAAACACGTACTGTGCAAAGATGTGCACAAAAACATAAATTATGCGTGTATGTTGCCGTTAAGGCATGTAAAATAAATTAAACATAATTTTAGGTTAGGCCTAGACTGATGAATCAACACATAATTATATTTCTTGAATGTATTTACATTCATTACCATAGCAACCAATTGAATAAAATAACAGATAAAGCTATTGATTCGGATGTAGAGCTTAGTACAAAATAATATTTTAAGTTAGGCCTAGACTGAACCAACACATGTTTCAACACACACAAACCAATAAAAACGTGAGTTATGGAATTTCAAAATAAGAAAAAACTTTGATGTATCCTAATTAAAATTAAATAAGTCATATAATAATTTAATAGTAGGCCTATTATTTATTGATGATATTCGGTAATTGATAGTGAGTAATTAATATTAACAGCTGATTTCAAAATATTAAACAATTATTTGTATTTCTAACTTTTTTGTTAGGTTTTCGATTAAGCCTTACTGGTTCTTTTAACCTTTATTATAACTGCTGTTATAAAATATACGAAATAATATGATTTGAACATTTAACATCATTTACCATCTTAGTTTTGAGTTTATTATTAATCCTACACCTTAATTAACTATAAATATAACATAATATAATTATGTTTTTAGAAGGCCAAATCGGGGGTTGGCGTGCGGAGCACTCAGGGGTCTCCCCTAGTGTCTAATAAATAAAACGGTTTACCAGCATCATAAGTTTTATAACTCTCGCATTTGATTGAAAGTGGACATACCTAACACAGTTTGTTGCTACTGTATTTAGGTATGTATATGTTTTTCACGACAATCATATTTGTAATATTATATAGGCCTATTGGTTATTAATGAATTTCCATAGGATAGATGAACTATTACAGTGACTCTTATGGTGAGACATCAATGAGTCGGGAGTGTCCAATGAGCACCAATTATGGTCATCAGAATACGTTTTGGTTGTCATTAAAAATAGTGTATATGTATGTATGTGTTCGCACTATAACGGCTGCTTTTTACGTCCGATTTGGTCCAAATTTGGTACACACGCAGGTTTTTTAAGTCGCACTGACGAGTTTGTTGGCCAAAAAATCCAACAACCGGAAGAACATTTTTAGACTGGAAGTAACATTTTTGGGGTATTTTTCGTACTAAAATAATTTTTAACTTCCCGCTAAAAGTAAATTGAAAATTTTATAAAATCGGGAAGTTATTGGTTTCACCCCGTTTTTCGAAAATCGAGTATTCATCAGATCTCGACGTTTTGAGGTCCTAGGAATCTTCCCTGACCACTCCCGAGAGGGTGTCACCCTGTCTGTATGTATGTGTGTGTGTATGTAAGTATGTGACCCGCTTATAACTTTTGAACGGCTTAACCGATTGGACCCTACCAAACGGCGTTCTAAAGAGTTCCATCAAACTTAGATTTCCTGAAAATTTCAACTAATTCGGACCGGTAGGTTCTGAGAAATTTCGAAAAAACTAAGAAATAAAACATTTTCAAATAAAGTTTTTTTGGAATAACTTTTAAACGGCTTTACCGATCAATTCCAAAATCTAATCAGCTTTTAACCTTGATAAGCGACTTCGATCGCTACCAGTCCGATCAAAATCGGTTAATTCGTTCGTGAGATATCGTGAATGAAAGAAAATTAAAAAAAGTGTTTTTTCTCAATTTCTCCGAAATTTTTCATCAGAAAAATTTTTGTTGTCGATTTTTTCAATGGACTCGAAAAACTGCATCGATTGCCACAAATCGCATAAAATCGGTTGATTCATTCGCGAGATATCGTGAACGAAAGAAAATAAAAAAAAGTGTTTTTCCTCAATTTCTCCGAAACTTTTCATCTGAAAAATTTTTGTTGTTGCTTCTTTCAATGGACTTAAAAAACTGCATCGATTGCCGCAAATCGCATAAAAATCGGTTTGATTCATTCAAAAGTTATGGCAGTTCAAAATTTCCAAAAATAGTGTTTGTTGTAATTAAACTTAGCGGGAAGTTACATGGATGGCCTTTAGGGTCAACCGTTTTCCAAATTTTTTTTGTGATTTTATGTAAAAAAATAGGAAATTGTTATGCATAAGTATAGCAAAAACTACTTAAGATAAAAATACAAAAATGTAAAGGTATATTCTTATGGGGTCATAAATGCACACCAAGAAAGTAGCTTTTTTAGATTAGGTTAGCAAAGTAAAAGCAAACAGAACAAAAATTCTTCGAAAAAGGCTTACTGTATTACAATTAAAACCTCTGTTGTTACATCAACTCCTATAAAAGCGAGTGTACGTCCGTACGAACGTGAGTAACATTATAATATAACAGCTGATTTCACATATCATCTGTAATACTAAAACAAACCTAGCAAAAATTATATTTTTGGGTTATGTTTACAACTTCAATCAATATAATAAGTCTTGTGAAGATGAAGTTGATTTTCTTAAAACATTAGTTAAATAACTAATGTAGGCTATATAATACGTTATAAGATTTGCTTTTAGGTTACAAAATGAGTATAAATACAACCTTTTATCATCAATATATTTTTGTATACAAATTTAAAGAAAAAATACCTATTTGTTTAACTTTGGAAACAATCGTACATCTAAAGAGCTGATTTCACCCATCATCTGTAACACTTAAACAAACCCAATAGATATAATTTGGGGTTATGTTTACAACTTTAATCGTTATAATTTCTTGTGAAGTTGATTTTTTTTAAATATGAGTTATAGAACTAATGTATGCTATAATATACGTTATAATATTTGCTTTGGAGTTATAAACTGTATATAAATACAACCTTGCATCATCAATATATTTGTTTATGCAAACTTAAAGAAGAGATATACATATTCGTTTAACTTCGGAAGTATTCGCACATCTTCGTATAACATAAAATTCGATTATTAATTTCTTTACCATATAATACTAATAACTTCTAAATCATTTGATCTATCAATATGAATTAAAAGCAATTAAAACATAGTATTTTTATCTTTCTTTAAATGTGTAATAACATATGTAAATAAAAATATTTAACAAGTGGGCCTACAGTTTTATAATCCTTATTATTGTACACATTTACCTAGTTAAAAATCCTCGTCAGCATAGTTATGTAGGTCTGGATAAGTATTCCTTAAGGGTCTGTTCCAGTAAACGAGAAAGCAACCAGAAACGAAAGCGCTTCTCACTTTATCCCTATCCAAACAGTGTAATTTCTTGCAGTTGAACGCTTTGACATTGCCTCATTTCCAACCATTTATAAGTCTATCTTTTGTAATTGAGTGTTGAAAAAAAAACTGAATATTCTTTATAAAATTTCGGATCCGGCTTGCAAATTATTTTTCATTATTAATTTTTTATTGTGTTAGGGAAAAAAAATCACACTTTGTACTTACAAAATGTCAATTACAAAACAAATCAAAAGCATTAAAAAAAATTGCAAGACGGATGCGTATTGTGACTGTGCTTAAAATGAGACCTTGCAAACAATTTTATTATAAAAAGTAAACAAAATAAATGGTTTGAAATTTAACATTGCTCTTATGGGATAAAAATCCAAGATGGCCGCCACTACAGCAGACCCTTAACATAAACATATTCGATTATTAATTTCTTCACTATGATATATTAAGAACTGCTAAATCATTTGATCTATCAATATTAAATAAAAAGCAATTAAAAGATAGTATTTTTATCTTTCTTTAAATATATAATAACGTGTGTAAATAAAAATGTTTAACAAGTGGGCCTACAGTTTTATAATTCTTTTAATTGTAGACATTTACCTAGTTAAAAATCCCCGACAGCATAGTTACGTAGGCCTAGATAAGTATTTCTTAATGTTGTTTTTTAATAGTTTGTTTTTTTAAATGATGTATTTCTGATGTGTATCTAATTAATCAGCCTGAGATTGTTCACGGGAGCTTACTAGTAAATATTATAAACAGAATATTGATTATTTGTTACTGTCAAAAACTTAACACAATATTGGGTTAGGACTACGTTGAACTAAAACAGGTTTCTTGAAAGCTTATACCTTTTATTACAATAGCAACAAAACTTGGCAAATTTATAATCGGGTAATAATTATTCTGCGCAACCGACAGTTATGATTAGGTTAGCTGAAAGCAAACAAAAACACTAATTTACAACAATCCTACTGCATTATAACGTAAACAACTGTTGTTACATAATATATTGTTTCCTTTATTTATTATAGCCCAAATTTGTTTGAAATATTGGCTATTTATTTATTAAATAGTAATTGTGAAATTACAACTCACGCCGCACGCCGTAATTCTAATTATACGGGATTGTGTGCGTATACCCCGATCCTAGGGGTAGTGTCTCTGTAATATTCAATCGTCATTTCCGTTAAAATATCAAGCGTATCTGTTTGCATTGACTTGCCATGAGTAACAGCAGGGGTTGGTGGGCAAAGCGAGCAAGGGACTGAGCCCACTAAACATGAATAAGATAATAATTGTAAGTTGTTGCAGTGTTATTGAGTTCAACTTTACCTTCAGTCTAAAACCAATCAATTACGGTAAGATGCATTTACCTGCAATTGAGCAAGGCGTTTCAAAAACTCTATGCGTCCATCATCAGGTGTTCTGTGCAAGTACACCACACCTCCATATAATAGATCACACCACACTTGTCAATACATAAGATAAACTATATATTTTATGACAATAAATTTACATTGAATGATAACATAACTTAAATACTTACTCCAGTCTAAAAGACAAGTAGCCTATACTCGTTCAACCGAGACCTTGAGTAGGGCCAAAGTTTTCAATTATAAATCACGTGGCACGACAAGTTGTAACGATCTTTCTTGTCCCAGCAGAGCAGTTTCCTGAGGTTAATACTTGATTTACTGCCTCTACGTACCTCTACTGCCACTGCAATAACGTACGTTGAAGTATGTTCTGTACTACACCACATAGTATACGATTTCCCATAGTAAAACATTTTGTAATTTTAATGGTGGCCATTTTAACGTTAAATTGATTCTCATTTTAATACCAAAAGTCCTTCAAAGGAATATGGTTATTCTAGTTAAAAAACAAAATCCAGTTATTAGTGAATTTCCATAGGAAACACGAGTTATTGCAGTGACTCTTATAATGAGACCTAAGGTAAGTAGTGGACAGTGAGCACCGATCTTGGTCCTCAGAACATGTTTTAGATGTCATTAAAAATTATATACATACAGAGTGTTTCGTGAAAGGTTGACACAAATTCAAGAGATGATAGTGGATCTAAGCAAAAACAAAATTATTCATAATAAACGTAGGTCCGAAAAAGCTTCGTTTTCCATATATACGCCATTTTGTTTTTTATAAAATAGTTCATATCTAAAAAAACTGTTTACCGATTAAGTTCAAACTTGGCATGAAGTTTAGCCTAGCAATGGTCTATTTAAGAAAAATAAGCGATTATATCCATGACTTATTATTATTATTATTACATGACTTTCAAAATGGCAGATGTTTAAAAATTACAAACCTAAATTATCCAAAACCACATTTGAATAAAGAATGTCAAGAAAACTTTTTACTTTGCCTTTTAATTCCCTATGGATGGTGCAACTGTCCCAAACAATCGGATGAAGAACAATAGGTAAGTTATAATCTATACTAATCTATACTAATATTATAAAGAAGTAAAGTTTGTTTGTTTGTTTGTTTGTATAAAGGGGGTAATCTCTGGCACGACTGAAATGATTGAAAAAATAGTTTTACTAATAAAAAGCTACACTATCCCTGAGTAACATAGGCTATAATTTATTTCGATAAAAACCTTTTTTATTTCAATATTTGTAAATTTAGTCGGAAAAAATTTGTAGGTTAGGCCTAGAATGATAAACCAACACATGTATTTACATTTATTACCATAGCAACCAATTCAATAAAATAACAGATAATATAGCTGTTAGCTCCAATATTTCCATTAACAGCTGATTTCAAAATTTGAAGCAATTATTTTTGTATTTCTAGCTTTTAGGTTAGGGTTTTAACGTGTAGACCTGAGCCTTGCTGGTTCTTTTAACCATTGGGGGTTGGCGTGCGGAGCACGCAGGGGTCTCCCCCAGTATGTAATAATTGGTTTGTTCAACCCGGCATCATATTATACCAACAGCGTAAACACAATATTGTGTGTACATATGTTGTTATTATCGAACGTTGTGGCACCATCCAATAGGGATTAAAAGGGCTACAAAAAATATGTCTTGACATTTTTTTTTAATGTACGATTTTTGGGTAATTTAGGTTTGAAATTTTTAACGCATGACTGGATATAATCGTTTATTTTTCTTAATAGATTATTGTTAGGTTACTCTTCATGCCAAGTTTGAACTCAATCGGTCAAACATTTCTTTAGATATGAATTATTTTGTAAAAAAATATTAAAATGGTGGATAGCTAGAAAACGAAGCTTTCCGGACCTATGTACAATTTGGCTTTGTTTATGGTCCCCTATCATCTTCTGAAACTCCCTGCATTATTCGCACTATTTAGCCCACATTTTACGTCCGATTTGGTCCAAATTTGGTACACACATTGGTTTTCTAAGTCGCTCGGACGAGCTCGTTAGCTAAAAAATCCATTAACTGGAGGCTGGGTTTTTGATCACAAGTAAATATTTGTCATATTATAGTTAAACTTGTTTGGGGCTTTATCTAAAAAAAATGTAGGATATTATTCTGCACTTTTTGTTTTTTACATGACCTTATAGCCAGTCTGGTTCCCCCAAAATCGATCGAAACGTAAAATACTATAAAAGTACCCGGCGAATCAGTCAACAACCTGAGGCTCCAAGATCGAGGCGCGATCTCGCAAAGCGAGTTTTTCCGCTGACAGTCGAACGAAGAAGTGAGAAGGGGCTGGAGGCTGAGGTGCAAACAAATTCTACTAATATATTTATCTTTCTAGTGTAATTTCGTATTAATGAACATTTAAAATTACTATTGATGATTTATTTCATATACATTTGAGGAACCATAATTTTGTTCGCACGATAAACACTTACTTTAATTACTACTTACAACCTTCTCTAATTGAGTGGAGAAAAGGAAAGACATCATTAGTTGAGGATGTTGGTAACGTAAAGTTAATTTCACGTTAAACACGAGAAGTTCGTAACTCGATTCCACGAGTGTTGCAATGGACTTTCAATGACATCGTAGTTGCGTTTTCTAATTCGTCCAATTCAGTTTATTTCTTTATTGGGACAGACTGTTTTTAAAATTTTGTAACAATAATAATTGTAATATGTTTTATTGTTTGTCGGAAGGTTACTGTACATTTTCTTTGCCTGATCAAGTAGACTACAATTTTCCAGCAATTCATGAATGATATAAAGCTTAAAAAACAAAAAGAAACATATTAAAACATGAAACATACCATCTTACTTGTTTAATAATTTAACATAGCCTTAAACCTTTGGTGACCCTATTGATAATACATATTTCTGGGAAAAAACCTAGGCCGATTTTTTGTGCGATTTGTTGTAAAAGAAAGAAAATGTTGTTATTAGTATTAAAAAAATTTGAAATGGCATTTTTATTTCATATTTATAAGGGCAGTTTATGGGGTTTTTGGTTTTATGTTACAACCCTATTGATACATATTTCTGAAGAAATATCTGGCCGATGTTTGTGCGGTTTGTTTTAAAATAAAGAAAATGTTGACTCATTTTAAAGAAATATTAAAATAGTATGTTTAAACAGAAAATTTGGAATAAAAAAATATGTTAGATGCAGATTTTTTAGACAGGGAACTCCTTTAGTGAGTTTTAAGCCAACTACGGGGTGAAAATGCTGCTGTTTCTTAGCTAGTACAACTTTTCAAGAATGGAAATCTGGATTCGCACGAAAAAATACTTTGAAGTTATGTAAACTTTACAAAACCTAGGCGATTGGGATTTTTTCCCTCGAAATCGGGGATTTCTCATCAATGTGCGCCGTAGTAAACTAGAGATAGTATACCAATAGTGTACAACATAAAATAGTTTATTTTAAAATACTTTGGATTTTATGTTCCTGTGTATAAGTTAGCCCCGATTAATTTACACAAATCTGCTAAAAAAAGAGGGTTCAAAAATTAGGTATATATAAAAAGATGTTGGTCTGATTGTATTGGTCAGGCTGACACTCAGCTCCCACTCCCAGGCGCTATCCCACTACTGCTCACCACGGGGACTTTTGGCTGCTGAGTTTCCCCCCTGGCCCGGTTCGCCCCTCCTTAGCCAACCTGGAGACTTCAGACTCCTCCAAAGTCTCCATGTTGATGGCGAGCTTAGTGCGGACACCCAGTCGACGTGAGGCACTGAATACCAGAACCCCTGACCTCAAACCATCCACAACACCCGACCTCCAAGTAGCTGGATTACAGGAGTACGCCACGACTCCCAGTCGAGAAACTTCACTAACTAGAAAGTATTTCAATACAAACATCTCCAACACGTTTAAAACAGTTTTTTTTTTTTTATTCAACCTATTTACATAATGAATAACACTTTAATAAATTACATAATACCTAACTGTAATTATAAAGTGTAATAAATAATAATAAAATAGCATAAAAATAACTTAACAACAATTCCAATACAGCATAACCTAAATAAACAGCAAGTAGTTTGTTTCATGGCCACCAGGTTGCATTCAACGTAACTTCGCTCCGTCACTAGTAGATAGCGTTGTAATAGAATTCATAAGGATTGTTTACAGATTGATTACACGACCTTGTGCTCTCAACCAAAGCATAGATCGTGTACAATTTGTTTTGGAGTGGAAACATTATCATTGTCACAATTTTACAAACGAATATAATTTTGTTACTTTTGGTTAATTTAGAAGTAATTTGAGTTAATAGGACTTTATTTTACGCAAAATTACGCATTTATGTAATAAATTATTATAAAAAATTGTGCAAAAACCCAATATTTCATAAATATACATCTGTCTAATTAATCTGTATATGTAAAAGAAGAAGTTCTTTCTGACTTACTGATTGACTGACTGATTCATAATCAACGTACAGCCAAAACTATGATCGCTAGAGCCTTAAAATTGTCAGGGTACCTTCATATGACTATTTAGATGAGAACTAAGAAAGTATTTAGCAAACTATATTGATTTAAGAGGGTGATGAAAATGGTAAAAATACACGGGTTCACTCCCAGCCATATAAAAAATAAAACAGCTGATTTGAATGTGGATAAAACAGCAACACTATTCTATGTGTGGATTATACCACAGACTATAGAATTACTATAGTCTGTGATTATACTGATCCAAGACATGTTTGTTGAATGCATTTACATTCATTACCATAGCAATCAGCTTAGCAAATTTAGAACAAGTTAATTATTTTTCACAACCAACAGCTTTTTTAGGTTAGGTTTACAAAACAAAAAAAAACTAAATAATAAATCTATGAAAAATGCTTACTATATCATAATTCAAACAGCTAATATTCAAATTATGACAACTATATTCTTTAGGGGCCTACTAGGTCTATCTGACCAGTTTGAAATATTGCTTTAGCGTTTCACATTTCATATTTATAACTTTAAAATTGTCTCTTTTCTATAAAAAATGATCTGTCCTAAACAATCGTCAATCCCGTGAAAATGTTAGTATATACAATAATCAGTTTGCATTTTTTTGCCGTGAGTCACCGCGGTGGTTTTTCTTAACAAAACTATATAATTTAAATAAGTCACTATTTTAATTTATCTTAGATTTTGAATACTTGAACAAACATTAATGCCTAACAAGAAACAGTTTGAAAGTGGTTAAGAGCGTTACTTTTAAGTGCCCAAGCGATCTTAATACACTGTATTATAAAAACAGCTCGAGGCAAAGTGTAAGTTTATGTTTTTACTAGCTATTGCTTTGTACAACTGAAATAGCAATTATTTTAAATGAATTAGTCTGATTTATAAAATGTCACCAAGTATTTAATTGTAATAGTTAAAGCCGACCAGTGTTCATTTCAACTTCCGAAATTGCTGTCTAGAAACTTAATTGATTTTATTTCCTCTGTCGTTTGATCTAAAATATCAACCCGGTCACTTAAACTACGAGTGTCCTTGCAGATCCTTTAAGTGAGAACGGTTTAGGTTAGGAAAACGATTGGTTGAAAAGAAAAACGAGAATGGGAAAGTAATTGTACACAAGCAGAATGTAAATAGAGACTAAGTAATGGACCACAGATGTGCTCTGGGATATCTGTGTTTACATTGGGATAATGTTGCCGTGAGTGTTTTCAGCCAGTGTTAATATTGCAGTTCTACTGATCTGTAGACTTTGATCATGTTTATGTTCTTAAGAAATTAACAAGTTTTGTTGCGGTTTAGTATGTTAAACTTTACTAAACAAAGTTAATACTAAAACAAAATTTACTAGCGAAAATCCGTAGAAAAGATGAACTATTCCAATGACTAAGTTATATTTAGACACAATATAAAGCTGTTTAAACAATTAATTTACTAAATGAGGTTAACGTAGGCCTACTAAAATAATGATTTAAATAAAAAACGCTTTTTTTAAAGTACCTTGTTTTTAAAACGGATTAAAAATTAGAAAATAATTTCTCTTACCCCATTTTTGAAGAAACTCTCACAACAGTTCATATTACAATATGTTCATATAATATGTATTGGAAATAAGGACGTCATAGCTGGGGGGCGGGGAAATGCGTCCCCCCAATATCTGAAGTCAGGTCTATTATAGCCCTGGTAGGAAGTATCTTTTTTTGAGGAAACTCTCACAACAGTTCATACAGTATTACAATATGTTCATATAATATGTATTGGAAGCAAGCGCGTCATCGCTAGGGCGGCGGGGAAATGCGTCCCCCCAATATCTGAAGTCAGGTCTATTATAGCCCTGGTAGGAAGTATCTGTTTTTGAGGAAACTCTCACAACAGTTCATATTATAATATCTTCATATAATATGTATTGGAAGCACGGGCGTCATCACTGGTGGGGGGGCGGGGAAATGCGTCCCCCCAATATCTGAAGTCAGGGCTATTATAGCCCTGGTAGGAAGTATCTGTTTTTTAAGAAACTCTCACAACAGTTCATATTATAATATCTTCATATAATATGTATTGGAAATAAGGGCGTCATCGCTGGGGGGGCGGGGAAATGCGTCCCCCCAATATCTGAAGTCAGGTCTATTATAGCCCTGGTAGGAAGTAGCTGTTTTTGAGGAAACTCTCGCAACAGTTCATATTATAATGTCTTCATATAATATGTATTGGAAGCACGGGTGTCGTAGCTGGGGGGGTGCGTCCCCTCCAATATCTGAGGTTTGTGTTATCGTCCTTCTCAATATCTGAGATGTAAAAAAAAGAATTTCGTAAATAAAAGTAACTATAAAATACTCTACACGATTTTACTTTTCTTTATATATTTTTACTATTCATTATTATTACTTAACATCATCATTACTGTAACTATTTATTAATTATCACTCTTAAACACGTTCTCTGCTACCCAAATTTCGTATTTCCTGTGCTAGGAGCTGACCTTTTATTTTTTATATTTATAGCCTAAATGAGTAGAAATTACTTTTATTTTTTAACTTTTCTACGTAATAATCACTAATATTTAAATTAGATAAAGTGGACGCACATGTATGTCCTTAGCACATAGGCTTAAAATTGGCGTGCGAAGCACACAATGCTGTGTGTATTGAAAATTCTCCCAATACGGGGGTTGCCGGGTGAAGCACGCAATGCACTGTGTATTGAAAATACTCAAAATGCGGGGGTTGGAGTGCGAAGCACGCAATGCATTGTGTATTTAAAATACTCCCAATATGGGAGTTGGCGTGGAATGCAGTGTGCGTCAACCGCTTCTCATGGTGTACTGTGTCAAACTCACATGTGCGTCCTTAGCAGTGAACGTTGTTAATAGGTTAAGGGTTAAGGTAACAAAATGACGTAAAGTACGCTAATCATAAAAACAACAACGTGAAAGGACGTGACAATTATGTAAACCAACAAATTTCCGGACCCCCCATTCAACTGACCCCAGGAATGTTCCCCCCCCCCCCCCAATGAAAAACTACTGATGGCACCCATGCTTGCACGTAACAATTAATTATCATATACAGTGTAAAAACATTGTTAGTGACTTAGGTGAACTATATCTGCACCAATTTATCTATTGCATGCCCGCCCACGTTTTTCGTTTTAAATATTCCAAGTATTTCTACAGAAATTACAAATTAACAATCACAAATTTTCAGGACAATCTGTATGGAGTTTTGAGAATTTTTTTATAACTTGTAGTCCGTTTCAAAAACGTAGTACTTTAAAAAATCAATTTCTTTAAATAACTATTTTCTGTTTTTTAGATTTGAGTGAGTGAAATTCTGCAATCGATTTTAACAGTCTTAGTAAGATTATGACAGGCATTTCTGAGTTATGTTATAGTTTCAAGTCTTTAACTAATTGGGAAGTTAGTTTAAAATCGATTGCAAATTTGTGTACCGAACAGACAGACAATAAAGCGAGTTATTATTGCATTGTCGTCCACTTCTGAGCTATGTTCAAAATTTCAAGTCTCTAGACTCTAAGCTATTAATTAGGAAGTTAGTTTAAAATAGATTACACAATTTGTACCGGCTAATTGAGTTATTGAAAACTTGTAACAAAGTTAATTATCAAACTTCCACATGAAAGATGAGCTATTGCAGTGACTATATTTATATACCTAAATTAAATACTTATTTAGATATACATATAAATGTTTAAAGTTTAAACAATTAACGCGCTCCTCAAGGAGTGAAATTTGTATTTGAAGTTTTACATTATTCTAAAGATGGTCGAACAAAAAAAATCCAATAGGTACATAAGGTAAGTAAGACATACCTAAATTAAGTTTGATTAGTTGAAATAGTTACATCAAGAATTTGTGTTCATATATAGGCCTAGATACATTTATCTGGTCACTGTTCGATCAAAAATTTTCTGCAACTTCCCAGTTTTGAAAAATACTGCACAAATAATAAAAACACAACAATAACGTTTCTACTGTGCATGGGCCAGTTTCCAGGTCAACAATACCCCGATGTACAGATTCCTCACGCTGGCAATGCACCCCGAGAGGGGAAGTAAGGCCCGGTCCCCACGCTGTGTTTCTTGTGTAAAACGTCACCAGTACAACCTCAATAAAACAAAAATAGACCTCTTTTCTTCACTGTACAGTTTGTCACTGTAATGTAACGGTAAATAAAAGTGATAAACACATTTTTCTTAGTGAACAGGACGTGTAAAAATTAGTTGTTTTATTTATAAATATATACAAGTGTCACAAAAAAAACCTTATCGTGCTATAATACAGGATCGGATTCTACGCATTATAATAAATTAAAATATTCAGAAACATTTTACGAATTCGGGTTAGTTTATTTTAGTTTTTTGTTAGTTTTTTTTACAACAGTTAAAATAGCAACAACAGTAGCAGAGCCCATCTGTAGTAGGCCTAATGTATTTTCATCAGCTATATTTTATTTATTGGAAACGGTTGCCAAATGATGTAGTTACAATTACTTTTTTTAACATTGTTATTCATGATAGTAAAATTCAATGTCCGAATTCGAATAAAAACGTTACTGAACATTTTAAAATTTATTTTAATGTATTGAATTCGATACTTCATAGAACATTAAGGTTTTTGTGACATTTTGTATATGGGTAGTATATTATTATGTCAATTTTGTGTAGGCCTAAATCGTTATAAAGTTTTAATGGTAAAACATTTACTAAATGAGTAGTAAACAAAAAAAATTAATATTTGATATTTAAAAATATTGAAGGTCCAAGTTGGCAAGTTTACTTGAACCTTTCAAAAACCTAAGTATGAAGTCCAATTTACAAAAAAAATGGTTGGATTTAGGAAAAACCGCAAGAACTAAGAATAATAAAATTACTTAGCCTATATAATCTGATTACCAAATACAAAATAGGGGTTTTCGTTGGAAATTTTAAAGTTGGCCACCAAATTGAAAAATGTTTGATGTTATCACAATTTGAAAACCACCAAATTATGCAAATAAACAAGCTTTTAAATGAAAGGTCATATGTCGACCTTTGATAGAAGTTCAGAAATCCAGCCTTTCCGATTTTTCGACACCCTGTATAGGCCTATTTTTAAAGTGGAAATGTTTAAACTGTTAAAAATTATGAGGAGAATGCGTTCTTGGAATCGACAAATAAAGAGAGCAGGAAGGCAGGAAGTATTTCCTGAGATACCCTTCCCGTTACATCATCATATTTACTTTTCCCACACAAATTTCGTATGTGTATTAACATTGAAGAAACTTCAATGGTATTAACTAACTTTCACCAACCTGGCGACTAACAATACAATGTTAAAAGAATACAAAACCTAAAACTAACTTTAACCTAACTAAACTTTAAATAATACAGTATGATTAAAACAAGATAGTATTATGGTGTCATTGCATCTACGGAACAGCCAGGATCGCACCAAATCAATGTCAAACAAGCACAAAATGTATTCATTAGAGGAATTACCTTCCTCCTGACTAAACAAAAGGTCGTACAGAAAATCGTTTTAAATGAAAAAGTTAATTCTACTAATTATCAACAACTTTCTCGCAAAAAGTTTTCTTTTTGCCTAAAAATACAAAAATTTCTCGCTTTGAACATTTTTGTTGTCATCACTTTTATTTTATAAAAAACTTTGCATCACAGTTATAACATTTTATAATTTTGTATGAAACAAAACCTTACTTATTTATAGATATTTGATATAGTTTTCTCTAAAATGTGAAATACTTTTTTATAAAAAGGTTGTAAGCAAGTACGTAAAGTTATAAGAATGTGAGCGCTGTCTATTTCCTCAGTTAAATGTTATTTGTGGACCTATTTTTTTGTGGAATTGGTTGTACCACCAAGGCAGGTTTAAGGAGAAGTAGACTGTAGAAGGGATGACTCGCCCATTAGGCCAAACGCACTCCTAGTTTGCTCGAACTGTAAGTGCCTCTGTAATAATTAATTGTTAGTTTAGAGAAATATCAGAGTATACAATAATCTTTTTTCATAGGCTTTATCACGAGTGTAGATAGGGAGCGAGCTTCGAAGGCGCGGAGGTTGGAGAGAGAAGTAGGCTATTCTTATATTATTTAGACACTTTTATCTGGTCACTGTTCGATCAAAATCGGTTCTGCACCTTCTTAGTTTTGCACAATAATGCAGAAATAATAAAAAAACAAATTGCCTACAGATTTTCAGCCACATCCTATATTTTGCAAACGATAAAGATGGTGTCCCATTTTCATTTTAGGATAAATTAATGAATTTATGTCCTTAATCATTAGGCAGATCGGTATAGTAGTAGTGCAACTAACAGACGCGTTTTATATTGGGGGAGTGGTGTTAAAACCCGCCATTTCGAGTCAGAAAAACTCTGGACGAAAAATATCGCAACATAGCTAGTAATTGATTTGGGTTATGATCAATAAAACCTTCATTCCAAGTCGTAAACATGCGATAATAAAGAGTATATTGAGTTGTAGCTCAAGACTTTGTAAGTCGAATACTGCAATGTGATTGGTCTACAATACCTTCTACACTTTATCTGTTGATTCACATAGATTCGTGCACAATTATTTTTATCTGTGGTTTTATTGCAAATGTAATGAAGAAATTATAATAATGTCAGTAATTTTTAGCGACTAATGTATTTGTGGTAACCTAACTAGTTTATTTTCATACCAGGCTCATATTTTAACTTAGTTTTTCCTGTCAGAGAGTAATTAATTATTTTTAGCGAATTTCCACAGGAAAGAAGAGTGCAGTGACTGATGGTGAGAACCAAGGTCGGAAGATAACAATGAGCACCAATTACGGTCCTCAGGTTTGGGGAGACATTAAAAATGTTATATATTTATATTATGTATATTATATAACACAATATTGATTATGTTTTCACAATCTAACGTTGATTTTCTATATAGGTCGTACAAATTCGCTAGCCAAAAATCCAACAACCATAACCACATTGTTTACCGGAAGTAACAATATTTTGAGATCTAAATTAACTTTTTGGGAATTTTATTTAAAACATTAAACGAATGATATAATTTTTAACATTCTGTTTTTTTAACACGACCTTGTAGCCTGTCTGGTTCCCCAAAATCTATATATTTAAAGCCGTAAGGAAAAAAAACATTTGGACAGTTCGTATGAGACTTCTACTGGGCCGATTTACATGCGGGTTTTACCAAAACAAAGGTTTTCGGTTCTATATTAGCAGATTTTATTTGTATTTTGAAAATATTTACGTTAAGTGGGTCAAAAATGAAAAATAAACTTTTCTTATGGAGATTTAACATGGGAGAAAAAGTCAACTTTTTCAATCCTTTGGACAGTTCGTCTGATACTTTCACTGGACCATTTTACATTCAGTTTATGCCAAATAAAAGCAAAACTTTTCCATATTAACAGGTTTTATTTACTTTTACGTCATCTTAATTTCTTAAATTAAAAAAATCAACATTTTCAAACCTTTGCAATGATTTTATTTTACAGTTCTTTAATCAGCTGATTGTTAAGAAACAAGGGTTTTTGCCTAACAACAGAAGAAGATAAAACGCTCATATATTATAACAGCTGATTTAACTCATCATCTGTATAAAACCTAGCATAGATTGTATTTTGGGGTTATGTTAACAATTACAATTCATCAATAATGTAATTCTTCTAATGACTTCTAAAATTAAGGTAGGCTATAATACTTATAAGATTTGCTTTGAGGTTATAAAGTGAATATAAATACAACCTTTTATCAACAATGAATTTATTCATTTATACAAATTTATGGAAGATACGCTTTCCTTTAACTTCGGTAATCAATATGAAATAAAAACCAATTAAAAGATAACATTTGTATCTTTATCTTGATATATAATTAAGGCCTTCATAAATACAACATTTTACAAATATGCCTACAGTTTTAAATTGCAATATTTTTCATGGTAGTCGGCAACTGTACTATTTATGCAAGGTAATGGTAGTTTCTCCTTTCTTTAATATCTGTATTGACATCCCAAAAAATTAGATTATGCGTATAAAATATTAGTTAAATTCACTGATTGTCAAAACCATTTTTTTCTTCTTTAACTTTGCTGCAAGAAAAATAATTGGAAGGAAATAGCATTTTAAAAAGTACATTTTATACATGTTTCGCACCATCATTCTGCCTACCTCTCCACTCACCACAAATAGAGCTGTATCCGCCGAATATCGACGGGCAACAACTATCTATATATTTTAAGTTAGGCCTAGACTGAACCAAAATAAATAAATAATGTTTATTGTTGATTGAGTAATCAACTGTAGTCTCTAATATTTTCATTAACAGTTTATTTCAAATTTTAAATCAATTATTAGCATTTCTAATTTTTAGGTTAGGTTTTTATTAAAGTGTAGACCTGAGCCTTGCTGACTACACAGGGAGGGGGAGGGGTTGGCGTGCGGAGCACGCAGAGTTCTCCCCTAGTCAATAATTAAAACGTAAAATACAAAAAAGTACAAGCTTCAAATCCTTGCAGGGAATTTCACTCTGGGAAAGATTCTGGTCAGAAGGTCGAGTTGCGGCGTGTTTGTCCCCTGCGAGCGACGTTTAGCAGTCCATTATCCAAGGCCGCAAGGTCGAGGTGCAAACTCGCAAAGCCAATGTTACCGCTGCGAGCGGAACGAAGGAGTGCGTGATCCGGGGATTGAGGCTGAGGTGCGAACAAATTCTATCAATATTTGTACACGCGGGCAGCTATTTAGCGCCTTCGTGAGAAGACCAATTTCCTAACTAGCTCGTTGAAAACCTAAAGTAGGCCTATATAAACTTAATTTTGTAAATTGTCTCAACTCATAACAGCGGTCCAGATGCATAATCGAATTATTTTATAAGTTGTTAATGATTAGATAAAGTGAAACAAGCTTCTTTCATTATGTAATTATTATGACTACTGTATTTATTATGCTTATTGCATAATTTTAAAAAAAATGTTTATAAATAGGAACAGAGTTGGATTTGTAAATACCACAACAGATTTTGTTCAACTTAACCCTTTATTACTGAAATACACTGCAAACTCATAAGTATTTTTAAACTAGCAGAGGTGTTATGTTAGTGCCTGTATATAGAATTGCTTTCTAAGTAACAGGAAAACTGAGTTGGATCTGTATTAGTAATTTGGAAATATGTTAACTATGTAAAAGTTGACATTTGGAAAAAATATAGTAAACAAATTGGTTCATATTCAAAATGTTAAATAGAATTGAATATGGTTGCTTGTAAAATTACTCTTTCGTTTTAATTTAAGTACCTGGAGACCGAGCTAAAGCTCGATTATAAGCAGGGCTATGATTTCAATAATAAATATTGGATTATTGAGTTTTGAGGTTAGGCCTATAACATTAAACAACTAAATAAAGGGTATATACAACATTAGGCTTACCTGTAATAAAAATACAGTTTAAAGGATTAACCACAATCTCAACGCTAAGCCTCAGAAATAAGTCAGGCCTAAATTAAAGTATTATTTCAATATCGATTTATTCCTAGGGCCTAGTTCGCTCACGTCAATAACTACTATTATTGCAAATTTCCGTGAACATCGTTTAGGTTAGGCCTATAACATTAAACAACTAAATAAAGGGTATGTTTATTATGTATTCGTTGCCTTGGTAACTATAAATAAAAAATACAACATTAGGCTTACCTCTAATAAAATAATATACAGTTTAAAAGAAAGCAGATGATTATTGTAATGTCATTGAAAACATTTGCTGTGCTTTGTATTGTTTAAAATGGACAAATTTCACTTTTTAATTTAATAAAAAGACGTAGAAAACGAATTTTCCCAGACTGGTGACCATTTCCAATCGATTTCTCGTGGCCAAAAGCC
>JAGFPH010007333.1:6513-18834 GCA_018207615.1 Philaenus spumarius | reverse complement strand
CAGTCATAACAAAACTGCCATGACTACTGTGTGTTGTGTATTTGTTTGCCGGCTGTTAACGCTGTTCTGGCAGTCTTCCAACTTCCAAAATAATTTCTTTGGCTCAGTTCATGCCAAGAGTGTTGACCATCTCTTCCTTAGTTTTATTTATATCAACATTTATTTATTGAGCATTGTTCTCAGTGTCGATTCTTGTATAGGGTTATTTCACTCTATATGCTTGTCCTTTTTTCCAGTTGAAATCCACCAACATATTTGCTTTTGGTGCCGGTAGTAAGAAGTTATAAAATCGGAAAGTCCTTTAATTTGACTAAAAATACAACTTTATCAATTTTCCTTATTTCACTCTTCTTTTATAAAATATTATTTCCACTTATAGTTTTATCAACATTTTCTAGAACGTAGACAATGTTTACAGTAAAAAAATTCTATATTGGCCAAAATTATTTTATTTTACCATCTACTTTACGAATTAAATATAGGCTACATTTATACAAAAATAAAGATTGGGATTTATTCAAATAGGAAACATGTTAATTAATTGTTGTAAGTAGAAGCCTTGAGTCTAACAAATAAGTATCAATCAGTGCTTTTTCCTTCAAATAAATCATTTTTATTTTTTCTGTTATATATTTGTATATATAAAATCGAAAACCCACTCACTCACTGACTGATCACAGTATCTCAAAAACCATACCACCTAGGAACTTGAAATTTTTTGGTACACATATTTGGTCATAGGCACTAGAGGTACACTAAAAAAGGATTTTAAAATATTTGGCCTGTAAGGGTTGAAACAACCCCTAAAATAATAATTATTGTTTGGTATATATATCACAAAAACCCAACCTCCTAGGAACATGAAATTAGATACACATATTTGTCATAGGGGCTAGAGGCGCACTAAGTAAGGATTTTAAAATATTTGGCCAGTAAGGGCTGAAACAACCAATAAAAGAAAAAATATTGTTTGTTATATATCTCAAAAACCCTACCTCCTTGGAACTGAAATTTGGGACACGTATTTTTCATAGACGCTAGAGGCGCACTAAGATAGGTTTTTAAAATATTTGGCTTTTACTTGTTGAAACAACCCCTAAAACAATAAACATTGTTTGTTTTACTTTCCTTAAAGCTAAAATTGTATACATTTATTTCTTACAAGATACATATAAACAAATTAAACCAGTTATACATTTTATCATGTTCTGCTAAGGGGTGAAAATTTAATAGCAACCCCTATAACTATAAATATTAATGGAATATCTTCAAGGAACGTGAATATGAGTTTTACATTTTGTTATGTGCTTTGAAAATGTAATAACAACCCCCTAAAAACAATAAATATTAATTGGTATGCTTTCCTTAAAACTCGAGATCTGAAATTTGGCATTTTTTAATTTTAAGAAAATATTTTAGATGTAAGCTGATCAAAACTATCCCGATCTATGCATTTGCATATTAAAGACGTATCTGGGAGATCTGCAAACATCCTGCTAAGACTGTGATTTACCAGTCTGTAGATTTAGCGGTTGAAAAAGAAGACGCACTTCACTCTGAATTTTGTATTGATTTAATTTATTTAGCACACATACCATGACAAGGACGATTGACGGGCAGCCAGTGAACAATAAATACCAAACTAATTGAATATGCATGTTATAATTCACTTTCGTGAAATAATAGATGAAAG
Source organism: Philaenus spumarius (assembly GCA_018207615.1). Taxonomy (NCBI): domain Eukaryota; kingdom Metazoa; phylum Arthropoda; class Insecta; order Hemiptera; family Aphrophoridae; genus Philaenus; species Philaenus spumarius. The sequence goes on along the minus strand of JAGFPH010007333.1, from coordinate 17,141 downwards.
AAAATGAGAAAAAAATATGACAATTAATTACGAATCATGGTGATGCAAAAAACAAATTCCCTGTATCGAAGCACGGGTATTCAGCTAGTTATATAGTAGCATTGTATTTGGATAACCTAATAGAACTCCGATCCAATGCAATATTTTCGTTCCACTGGAAATTCGACGATAGTGGCGCTATCTATTGGGGAAACGACGGAAGCTGTGTGAAACACCAATGCTACCAATGATTTCTCCCTAGCGCTACTACCTCGTGGTGCGATCATGCACTATTTTCCTGACAACCTAACTTTCGCCACACTGCTGCCGTATGGATGCAAGATCTAATTATTATTCATGATCTATGATAATAGCTATATAGTTTGCAAAAATCTCACTAGGTAGAAACATAAGGAAAGTTACACCCAAAAGACTAAAAAAAAAAAAATTACTATGTTAAATTACAAGTGAAAAATTTCAAAGTAAAAAAGTTCACTTGTAATTTAGTTAAATTAACCCTTGCTTGATGTGTGTAGCAGAAAAGTATCCTAATTAAAAAAAAAAGTAAATGCAAATTGTTAATGTAATGCTCCTCTGCTTAAAAGAACATTCTGTATTTTTATTCTTACATACTATAATCCTAGTTTTAGTTTATGACTACCTATCAAATATTTTGTAAACTATAAAAACAATAATTATTTACAGCTAAAGGCAGAATTAAACTATTCCTTTTTTATTTGTATATGTATGCTTTGAAATGTTCCACGGCTTTTGCCAAAATAAAAGATATTCTAAACAGTGATGTCTAACTGGAATAAGAAAAGTGTCAAGAATGGGTAAGAAATAGGTTAGTATTTTACATATTTTTACGTTATCTTTTTTAAGTGAATTGAAAATATATTTTTCTGAATGAATTTAATTTAACAAATTGTTTGAAGTGAATGAGTAATGGATTTATTTAAACCTTCTGACACAGTTCACAACTTTAATTAAAAAGCAAGATATGTTTACGAAAATATCAAAAAGATTAACAGTAATATAGCAATTTCTTGAGACAGGACGAAGTTATAAATGTCCTAATTATGCAACTATGATTTCTTCATGTGCACTAAATTATAGTTTCTGAATCCTTTCATGAAATTTCTATTGATTAAAAAAAAAAATCAAATAAGTGGTAATACCATAATGCGTTTTCATCAAATCCATATGTAACACTGCCAGAAAGAAGAGTTCCCTGAAGTTATGCCTCAGGTTTGATTTGCCTGAAAGAACTAGTGTAGGCTAGCTCTAATAAGCTATAATAAAGACAGCCTTTATGTAACTCTCAATAAAATTATGGATTGAGGTAAAAAAATAAACAGAAACAAAAAGAAATCTTGCAAAAAATGTTTTTACTCTTCCCATAAGAAGTGGTAAAAAGTCCCAAAGTTTTCTGCAGCGAGTTTAGGGTGGGAGGGTCGAGAAAGGTGTAAAAAGCATTTTAATTATGTTTTCCAAATGTCAAAAAATACTACCAAAATATCCGAAATTAAAGCACATTAAATTCTAAACAAAAATGGTCAAATTCTAAACTGTTTCGCTGAAATCAATGGTTACGGAAATAAGAAAGAGGTGAATTTAATTAAATTTCTGCTTGCTGTAAAAATTGCTCAAAGTATTTTCAAATAAGCTGAGTTTTTAGTAGGTGCCTTTGCGTAAGGAGGGGACAATATGTATCCATAAAATAATTTGTAGGTATTCTAATAGAATAGTATAAACATGAGTAAAATAAACTACAAATCTAATTATTTATAATTTAGCCAAAATGTAAAATTCAATTTAATTATGTACAGTTATTGATTTATATTAATTATGTACAGTTATTCATTTATATTAATTACTTACACTGCTCATAAAATTTGATTATATTAAACAAATCGTCGCTCTTGCGGATTTAAGTAAATCACACAGCTTTTGAAAAAACATTCTACTGAGAGTTTCATAACTTTATATTTGTTTATAAGTTGGTAAATAAAAATCGACCGTATATATGTAATAAAGGAATCCCAACTTTAAATTTAAACATTTTTGGGAGGATTTGTTGATTAGATGGTGTGAAACACTTCCCCGTGTCATGTTTCAGTTATAAATTATGAATAATGTTTGTGATATGTTTGCCGAATATTTAATTTTATCATTTATAACTTCAGTCAACAAAATTAGCCAAAGAAAAACTCTTAAGTAGAAAAACCACTATAATTGGTTCAATGGAATCTTCCTGTTAACTGCCAAAGCTTTGGTGTTGAAATACATTTAAATTACACACCTCAATGCCTGTTTGTTTACCTAACTGACAAACAAAAACATAATTTACTAATCTAATTGGATCATTAATTTGACTTGGTAAACAGTTGTAGAATGTGCATGATTTGAAGTTTGGTGTAAACAATACAATATGCGTGCAGTTACATTGTTTTTGCGACCTGTTAAATAGCCATTATTAGATCTTTTAACTTCATTGAACCATGAACTTCAAAGTATTCCTGTGCCTTGTGTTTATTGTGCTTGCCCTGTTCTGCTTCCGTCTTGTAAGTTTTTATAATTAGACTAAGAAATTCATTCATAATTAATCTGAAATAAAAACAATACTGAACGTTATTTTGAACTTTTTATTTTACTTTAGACCTAAGCTTAGGTTACATTATTATTCAGTGGGAATACAATATGTTGGCAGTTTAAAACTTCCAGTTTTTTTTCGTAGAAACATGGCATTCTGTTCAGTTTATGTCCTTTAACAGTAAAAGTTCTCTAAAGAAGCCCACAAGTTATTCATATACTGAGCTTGCAAAATATTGTTTGTTCGACTTGTTTCAATTAACTGAGATTGTTAAGTTTCATAATTTGGTAAACAAATTCATATAACATTTCGAAATAGATATTTCAGGATTTTATAATCGTGAGCTTCTGCCAATATCTTTAAATAAGCATCCTCGATTTAATCACTAAGAAAACTCTAACAAAGTTATTTTTTTTCATCTTTGATAACATCTTTGGTACTACAGTCTATAAGGAGCTTGTTGTCCTCCAGTATTACCCAGTATTGTCTATCGGTTGTCCCTTCATTCTCATTGGTCTTCTATGGCTTTCACCTATCTTGCTCTGGCCCTTTCTCTCAGTTTTCCTTAGAATATTATCTAACAACTCTTCATTTATTTTCTGTTCTCTGCAATTCCGGCAATTTTTCAAGTATTATGGGTAAATACAAATCACACCAATTGCTCCGTAGATCATACGAATTAATTTCCTTTTCTATCTCTGTACAATACAATACATAACTGGGCTACATATGTTACAGCTAGGTTGACTACAATCTTGTACATTCTTTCCCTTGCTGTCTTATTTGTTTATTTATCTATTGCTTGCTTGCTTTTAACACGTTCGCTACTGGGCGGCTCATTGTGGTAGCCCGAAATACTAAAAGAAAGTCCTTTGCTGTGGCCCAGATATGTATAAGTATGACCACCCCCACAGCCTGGATAAAAAAATGTGTTTTATCTATTAGTTTTCATTACATTTAGCGTATATATCATTCTGGTGGCAAATATGATCTTTTTTTGGGATTTAGGCTATTTTTAGGTTCATATAATGAGCCCCCCGGTCTATGGTTCGTTATGAATATATTAAGAATACATAAAACACGTTACCGAACACATTTCACCTCTCACTTCAACCATCTACAACACTAAAAACACGTGTTCGCACAGTTTAGATTAGTTTCCGGTTATAGAAAACTATCAGGCTGCAAGTCAGCTGTGGTTGTAAAGGATTACCAACATAGCAACACTGTATTTACCCTATAAGTCCAGAAACCCAGAGACCATACATACAATATATGTGGCCGTATCCCTGTAGACCGCTACAAAAGTTTCAAGCCTCTAAAGTAGACGGGTATCTCACAATCGACCATTTAGTCACACTGTAACACCGGCTCTTTTTAGAGCCCCCGGGATATTTCGACGGACCCGGCCGGCTCAGATTTGAGCCCCCGGGCTATTTCTACATAACAGCCGACTCATAACTGAGCCGGCCGGGCTATATTTACGGATTTTTTTATGCATACCGGTAGCGAACGTGTTAAACATACAACACGTACACAATTAGCAAAAGTCAATTTACAATATTATAAAAGATCTACTGATCAATTCCAAAGTCCAAAGCATCACCGTTCCTGTATTCCCTAACTGAATAGAATGCCTTCTCTTTAATCCATTTTGATATAATGGACTTAAATTTATTTTCAGTCAGCGATCTTATATTCTAGTCCATTCCTAGTATTATGGTCATGTATGGCATACATTTACAAGTAAGGCATTGTCATAAACTGCAGTTTTGAAATGCTAGCTTTACTTGAATGCTTGTCAAATCAACCATAATATATACTTCTAATTGCTTTTTCTGCCATAAAAATGTTCTTTTAGAAGCCCTCGAGTTGCCTCACAGGTGAATTCCATAGTGCAAGAGTGAATGAAATAGTGGTACCTCAGAACTAAGACAATTTATGAGTTTCCTTGTCAGATAAACAACTCTGGATAATTTCTTATAAAGATCAGACACTCAAGTTTGCTATCCAGATATATTCCCAGTAGTTTTACGGAACCTTAAAACTCGAATGTAAGTTTTCAATTTCCCTTCTGAATGTAAACAACATTTGCTCAGTTTTAGTTGCCATTTAATTTCCTATATAAATGTATTTAGAATTGTGATTTCAATATGACATATTTTTTGTTGTGGAATTAATGTCATTTGTACCAATTGTAACTAAATCCTTACTTTTTTACAAATTCTACATCATTTAACCTATTCCTTTGCTCTCCTTGACAATAAAATACATTTTGTTTTATTCTTGTCGATGGCCACACTTAGACTATTCATCTGTTGTTTAGGAAATTTAAAACATTTTTATCATCTTGGTCATAAGGAGCATATAACATTTAAACCGTATTTCAAACTTGTTATTTTTATACCTCAGACCATCTATTTTATTATACTGAATTAAATACCTTAAATGGATTAACAGGTCCATCCTGTGGCTTAAAATGAATTTCTTTGTTATTGCATTACATGTTTTATTACATCTATGTTGTATTACATCTATTTTAGTTGTAACTCAAGTGGAGTCTATCCGATTCAAAGTGAAATGATAGGAAATTTTAGAATAAACAATTAATTATTTAAATAATATAAATGCTTATTATAATTTTAGGGCACGTGCACACCTGCCAGCGATATAAGCAATGATGTTAACACTGCAAATGAAGTTTCTGCTAATAAAGACCTACAAAACGATACAATTCCAAGATTGGTAGCTCGCTGTGGCAAAAAATCAGGCAAAAAGGGTAAATTCAAAAAGTTTGGTTAAAGTGTACAAAATGGTTGTAAGTAACTATTAAATAAATAACTCCAGGCATCAGTTAAGCCTGTATTGTAAAATTATCTTGTTGTATTATTTGTTTTTACACTACTAGTGGACATGGCAATGCTTCGCTATTGCTTGATTTACCTAACCTAAAATTATATTCAGTTTTTGATCCAAATCAGTTGTTGATCAAAATCAGCTGTTGATCAAAATCAGCTGTTTTAAGCTTTTCATATGAACAGCTGTTTTTTGTGCCCCTGATAAAATCAAAAGAAATCTTTCTTCTTCTTCCTTAAGATTGACCTTCCATAAGATTAACATGGCAACTTTGAGGGCCACTGGGGCGAAGCCCTTAACATACATTGAGCTCATTTTAAGGGAAGCAGAACTTCAGAGTGAGCTCTGTAAAATGACACCAAAAACATCAAAATCGGTTAATAACTCTAGGAGGAGTTCTACTCACAAAATAACCCCTAGCAAATTAATTATGTATAGATAGATTTAGAGTGTTTACAAATCTATAAAAATCTATACAATGAATTATGAACAATGCTATACGAAGAAGGACTATGACAAAGTTGATGTATGTTCGTACTTATAGGCAGCCAAAATGTGTTACAGCTTCTTTTTATAACACCAATAAAGATAACTTAAATTGTTTTTAACTATGTACCTACCTGTACATAGAAAATGGAAAAAATCTATTCTTTTAGTACATATCGAGTTTGGTATGGTTCTTAGTGATGGTTTATTCAAATAAAAAAGAATTCATATATTTGAATAGTAAGGAAAGTATCTGAATTATGTTTAATGAGTACTTTTTTTCTGGAATGTGTTACACACATGCTGATATGGATAAATTATTTCTATTCAAATAATTTGGCGTACTTTGGGCACTCACGGATACTTTATCTGAATAGTGAATGCTTTCCATCACAAACTATTAATTGTTCACCAAATTACTATTCGATGGGTAGCTCACACAAATGACACAATCCACAAGTAGTTTTAGACTATTTAAACATTGGAATACTTTATAATTTGTTCATAATTTTGTTTACACTTTTAAAAAACAAACATATTTATTTATAATATTAATACTAATACTAATATATAGTGTAGTCACTTAAACAAACATTTTAAATTGTTCTTTGTTGTGGCTACAACATTTTTGGTATGTTAATAGAGAAAAATATAATTTTAAAATATTATGTTATTGCACAAGGATAAAAAATCTAACGACAAATGAAGATTTATCCTTAGTCACTAAACTGAATTTAAAACTTGGAGCTAAAAAGAAAAATTTTGTAAACTAAATTTAAATTGTCGAATCAATCTCTTTAAAATAAAAATAAAAAGTTTACTGTTCATTGCATATTTAACTTAAATGTAAAAATAATATTTGACGAATACTTCATTCTAAAAAAATCATTAACACCGACTCGCCTATCCTATCATGTCTTATTGTACAGAAAACAATTCTAATTGTTTTAAATGAATACTTTTTCGAATACTAAAAAGTATTCAATAGTCCCATCACTCATGGTTTTAGAGGTATTTTAATTTTACAAAAGATATAACTTAACCATCAGTGGCAGCTCATCCATAAGGTCTGCAGAAATAAATAGTTTATTATTTATTAAAAATTGAACATTTTGATTTCATGTTGAAACTAAACAGTTTCAAAAACGAAAATGTATGCTACAAGTCAGAACGTAATAATTAGTTAGCTGGGGGTGTGTCACTTGCAAGAATAGCAAGTAGTGAGTGGTTAAAATTGTTTAAAATATTACTGCATAAAGATAAACGCAATAGGAACTGCAAGAGCGTCAAGCAATAGCTATACAAAATATGCGCATAATCAGCTGAATTAGCCCAGTCAGCGAATGATTCTAGAAGGAAAGTCAATTCTAGAAGGAAAAACCAACTATGGTACATTGGGTCTGGTACCTTGTAGTATAACATACTAAAAGTCCTTGATCCTAGGTGTGGTGGAAGAGGGGGGAGGGGGTTGAAGGTTTTTGTTTTTTTTGTTGTTCTAATATATCTCAATAGGGGTTCGTCCTCCAAAACATTTATATGTATACAAAATTAAAGCTGACAAAATTCTCTACAGTTTTATTCATATAGTTTTTTTTGCTATCTGTAATCCGTTAATGAGATATACGCTCTCGAAAATCAGTAATTTTCGGAGAAAACCTTTCTTTGCAACACATTTTTTGCCAAACTTCTGTCTCCAGCGCCAGCGTCCTGTTGTAGAGAACATTTTGAAGGAAATTTAATTCTCTAGAACTTTCTCTTTGACGAATTTTCTGTGGAATGAAGATCTGATCTGACCCATGACACATGGAAGGTTGAGAGGGAGGGGTTCTCTCTCAAGCCTCTCCCCATCCGGTCTCCCCTCGTGAGCTCTCTCCAGTTCTTACCTCGCTTTAGTTGAGTTATATAAAGTCCTGTGTCCGTCCGTAGGAAGTCGAATTATTGTGTTTTTTTGCCTTTATATTTTATTATTATTATATCCGGTATATTTTATTATTATTATTATATCGAGATGTCAATGGAAAAGTGTTTTGTTTGTGATGAGAACTTGAAAGAAAGTGGTGGGAATGTGTCAGTGTGAGTGCAAAACGAATAGATTCACTAATAAGTGCCAATTTACAAAGTAATGACGGAAAAAACCTTTGACATCCCTCAAAGTTAATTTCACATGCAGAAATAATTATACGAGAGCTGAAATCATTGCAGCTTATGTGGGCCCCTTCAACATCAGCAGAGCCCACGACATCAGTTGTTTGAGATCCTCTGGTCCTCAATTCGATTTCAAGACCTAGTGACTCTTTTGTAAAAAATCAGTTGTGATTGAGAGAAAAAGAGAGGTACATAGGCGGAAGACGGTGTATACACTTAGAGACATAGATACTTTCAAGAACAACTGTCTTGATGCTGCATTGGTAAGACAATATGAATGGGGGAGAAGATATTCTCAGTCGCCTCACTCCAATAATTGATTTGGTTGCCGAAGAAGCAGTATATGACGAACAATGTCTGAAGGATTTTTTCCTACCCATTTATTCCACTGAATCTGCACCCACAGATAAGCACTTCGACAAAGCCATGGTTGAAATATACGATTTCATGGAATGTAACATTGACTGCCAGTTCTTGTTTAAGAAACTTCGAGCTGCTGAGACAGTTCAAACTCCAGATAACCAAACAACCAAAGCAAGGTTGTTAAAGAAATACGGCACCAAATTGTTGTAGGACTAAATCGACACCAAGTTGCCACAAGATGCTTCTCAGACACTTCTCACAAACTGCTGACAGATTCGTGGTATGAGAATAAGGCCAGTAAGGTGGTTGATGAAGAAATGAGAATCGTGGAGATGCAGCTGAGATCATAATACAGGACATCTAGCATGAAGTATATGATGTTGGTGGGACAAGCACATGCAACCTTTTCGGACTCACATTTGAATTTTTTTGAATTGAATTTTGTTCTATAAAATTTTTTTATTATCTATATAATAAAAATGAATTGCTGTTCCTTTGTAAGCGCATCAATTGAGAACGGCTGGACCAATTTGGCTATTTTTTGTTTTAAAATGTTCGTAATAGTCCGAACTAGGTTTTTATATAAAGAAAAATGTGAAAAGTTTCCCGAAAAAGTTTTGAATTTGGAAAAAAAAATAAACAGCCTCTTTTGTATGGACTCGAGACCATGGTGCACAAAAATAAAAAGGGAAGACGTCATGTTTGTTTACATTCATTAACATAGCAACATTACATAGCAAAATTTTGAAGAGTATTAGCTTTTTTAGGTTACCGGTACATTGACAAACTAAAAACAAACACAAACAAAAATCAACGAAAAATGCTTACATAATTATAATTTAATTCAAACATTGGTTGTTACATATATATAAAACAACTGATTTGGATCAAAAATGTATCATAATTTTAGGTTAGGCCAGCAATGAACCAAAACACGTTTATTGGCAACCAATTGGGTTAATTTAGAATCAGGTTTTTTACCTACAATTCATCACAACTATCAGTTTTTTTAGATTAGGTAAAAAGCAAACAAAAGATTTACTGTATTATCTATAAAGGTTTACAAACTATAAATCAAAATTTGTGTAGTATATTCTTAAGTGGCATACAAACCATTTTGCAATTCGATCACTTAAGTCAATGTAATGAAATGATATAACTACCTTTAAATTAAATGAAGCAATTAATAGCGAAGCATTGCTGGGTGCACTAGTTATTCATATAAAATGTATCTTATAAATTTTGTTATTATTAAAAAAAAAATTATTATTATGAAAACAACTAGGAATATAGATCTATTGTGATTTATAACTCATAATATTAAATTTTGATCTGTTGGATTTATTTGTTATAAGTAAATAGCCATCCTGAAACTGATACAAGGAGTAAATATACGGGGTGGTCTGGACCTAGCGTTAAACATTTTTTTGGGTGGTAGAACAACATAAATGCAACTTAAATACACAATTTAAAAAATTATAAATAAAAAAACTTGGTTAGGTCAAAATCACACTAGCTAAAAGTCTGGCTTTTACATAACTAAAATACCACTGCTTTAACTTGCAGTACCATTTTAAATAGCATTATTTTAAAAATTTAGGGACAGTCATTATATTATGTACAAATCATTAACTAAAAGAATTTCAAATATCTAATAAATGCCACACTTATCACGAGATAAGGTATCACAGATACCTTAAATATTTTTTAAAAGAGAATGTGTGAAGTAGTAAATTTTTAAATTGTGTATTTAAGTTGCATTTATCAATGAATACTTAAATGTTTTGTATATTCATTGCATTTATGTTGTTCTACCACAAAAAAAAAAAAAAAAAAAAATTGCGCTAGGTCCAGACCACTCCGTATATATATATAGATATTTTACTTTTCTATAAGAATTTTTGTAAGTGAAATTCTAGGGTGGTTCTGCAGACTAACCTCAGTTTTAGTGGAATTCTAAATCTTTGTTGCACCACGACCTCCAATGTTACTTATTTTCGATCCCAGGTTTCTTCTTTCTAAATTTTCCGCCACCGGAGGCCGTGTAGTAACAAGATGTTGCGTCAAACTATACAAAATGTAATGAACAAATTGCAGGAATTTTTGCGTAGAAATGGAACTCACCATTTCTAAAAATTTTACTGTTTTTATTATAAAATGGCGTTATTTGTTCTATTCAATCACACAAATATTATTTTGTTTT
>JAGFPH010007332.1:53241-66457 GCA_018207615.1 Philaenus spumarius | reverse complement strand
TGGGGTGGTAAAAGGTAAGGGGTATACATAATATACACTGATATGTTGAAAATCGAAAGATAGGGGCCAAAGACATGCATTTTTTAGTGAATGTGTACATTTTAAGAAATGTTGCTTAACTTTAGAGGGCTGTACCTCGGTAACTATTAGGCCGAAAAATATTTTTAACCAGTGAATCTTGAAGGAAATTTAATGCTCTTTAACTTTTTATAGGACATATTTTTTCGTAAGACGCGTAATTTCTGAGTTATAGGCAAAAAATCGAAAAAAGTCCGAAAAAATCGCGGTTTTTTGGCCCCCCTAAAATTTCCACAAGGAAATTTAGGTGGAAAACTCGTATACTACATCCTTATACATCCCCAAATAACACCCATAAATTTCATTAACTTTGGAATTGTGTCCAGGTAAAAGTACCTGACTGCTGGACTATAGATTATAATCCAAATGCGTATTATAAAAAGATTATCCAAACCCGGCCGATAACCCTTCCCGAGAGTTTATTAAAGATTTATTGTCAGATGAATTTAGAGAATAAATCAACCAATAGTAATTGAGCAAAGCTGATGGGCAATCTTAAGAAATCTGTAAATGAACAATCTTGTGAACATAATAAAATTATCAATATTTTCTTTTAAAGAATAAATGTAAATGATACAAGTTTGATTACAACTAAAGAAAAATAAAATGTATATTCTGTTTCTTATTTATAGTTTTTAAAGTAGGCCTACAGCTATCATTTAAGTTCAAAGTAATATAGGCCTAAGATTATCATAAATAGGCTAATCCTATTAGACCACTCAAAGATTAAAATTAGTTTTGTAATTATTATAAATTTGACGCCCAACTAGTAGGGCATTATTATTATTAAAAAGAGAGAAAAGATTATTATAAGAGGAAAAACTGAAAACATAATTTCTTGGTAATTGTCTACAACATCCAAAAATAGCGCTAAACCAACATTTTATAGATTCTTACTGTCTTAATAAATAAGAGAAAATCATTTCTCTGAAAATTTGGTTTAAGGATAATTTTAAATTTTGTAGACAATTTTACCAAATAATTATGTTTTCAGTTTTTGGTCAAAAACTCGGTTGTCTTTTGACCTACAGAAACGTCAAATAAGCCATTTTGACTGTCATTGAAAAGAAAAATATTTTGTCTCTTGTACATTTTTTGTCACGTTAATGGTTTTCAAGATATTCCACTATAAAAGTGCAAAAAAGGGGCACAGAATTAGGCAATCAAATTGTGTTCAGCTTAAAACACTATAGAAATACAAAGATTCAATAAACAATATAGGCCTACTATAAATTAAAATCAACAATGCTGAAAAGATTTTGGTTACTTAGGTGATGAATATTAGAAAAAAATAGAAAATAATTAAATATAACATGGCAGTTGGTGCATTTGAAAATTTTATGTCGATATTTAACACATTAGTTACTATAGATGAATATATTCCAAATTTGAAACATTTCATAGTTAATTGCGGTAAATTAATTAATGTGGGAATATCAATCCATAGAATGTATTCGGGATTACGAAACCGAAGAAGAAGAAGAAGAAGAAGGCGTAACTTGCAAAATCGTTCACGGAGAAATCGTCGCAATAGAAGAATGATAAGCACGACATAAAATTTGCAATAGAATAAACATGAACTTTATTTAAAATTGATGTAAAACCTTCTTCATTTGTCTGGAATATTAAATAATTATCTGTTTGTTTTTTTGTATATTGTTTGTATCTTTTAAGAGATTAATCCTTGAAATTGAAAGCATCAAAATCTTCCTGCAGTTCGACATAAACCTCATGGCCCGCCATTTTTTCTAGCATTTCTATCTTTGTAGATATAAAGAAGTTTGCAAACGGATTAGCCTAGGAGGAAGTGTAAATTTAGTGTATCTTTAATTTTTTAAATCTAAACATTTGTGTCATTGTTTAAGCGAATTTCCTCTATAGGGAAGAAGCTATTACCGTAGTTGGCATGGTAAGATCTAAGTCCGTGACCATCGTTTTGAGTTCGCCAGATGCGAAAAACACAATTCGTTACAAATTGTACATATATGTATATCTGTATTTGTGTGTGTGCCGTAGGCACAACAACTCTCGTAAAATAGGTCCGATCTTGATAAAATTTGGTACAATTGTGTAACGTAGCATCTAATTGGTTAAGTTTGAAACCCAGATAGATTGCACTACCGGCAGAGGGTTTTGCAGGGGTGTTTGTACCCCAAAAATGGGTTTTCTGACTTTTCATATGTAAAATGTTTAGAAATCAAATTTTAATTTGCTCCATAATTTCAAATATAAAAAATAAACAATTTGTGTTTTGATCTTAGCTCTATAACAATTGGTTACTGAGATATTGAAAGTGCTAAACACAGTACGTTATCCTATGTTATTCTTATGGTAAATAAGTACAAATTTGATATCTTGCTTATGTTGAACATATACTTATGTAACTTGGTATGCTGGTTTATCTAGTTGAGATCTATTGATATTTGCATAAACATATCTATTTTTTCTGTCCCCATGTCAGCAAACTTACAGATTTAGTTTTAATGTTATTCTTAAGGTGAATAAGTAAAATTTTATAACATGCTGACTGATGAAAGTTGGTATGTGGCTTAATCTAGTTGTCGTCTATTGTATTTGCATAAATACCCGCATTTTTTTGGTCCCTGTGGCAGCAACCCTACGTACTCAATCCAAATGTTATCATTATGGAGAATAAGTAAAACATTATAAACATTTACTTATGAGCATGTACCGATGAAACTTGGTTTGTGGCTTTATCTAGTTACGTTGTATTATGAAATATGAAAAACAAAACACAATTCATTTTCCACCATGTCATCAAACCTGCATACTCAACTTTAATGTTGAGTACGTGAGCATACTCACAAGGAGGGGAGGGTCTGTCTACACTGTCACCTCGACCAAGTAACATCGCGGTTACGCGCATTTCTATAAACATTTTGATTACTCGTATACCGTAGTGAATTTGTTGCCAAATATTTTGTTTTACGAGTTGTAAATATATAGTTTAACCCTTTAACTGCCAGACTACTATATGTAGTAGTCTCACAATTGCAGACCATTCAATACAATAGTCTCACTTGTTCTGAATCTTTGACAACCTAAAAATCATCCAATCTAAATAAAGTAGGAACCGTTGGAAAGTAAATGTTTCAAACTTCAATTTTTGTATTTACAAATGTTTTCTAAAACGTTTACTTACATGTGTAATCATCGTATTAAGATTGTAGTTGTATTCACACGGTACGCAAGAAAACGAACAGAAATAGCGCGCAACTTCGTTCTTTTCTAAGAATCATAAAATAAAGACAAACTTGTTTTAAATAGAATTTCTGGACACCATTAGATTCTTCAATATTTGCACTTTTTAAAACTGCCAACTAATCATTCGTCACTCTCATATTTTCTTAGATAGGAGTATTTCTAGAAACCCTTGAAATTAGACAGTTTTCTACCAATAAATAAGCTATTTTTTAATTGACATAATTATGATGTAAAATCAGAGATATTTGTTTAAAGTTCTTTATATCGATGTAAAGAGGAAATTCTATACTCTCGATTGATATAAGTTAAACCTTATTTTTAGTGTTAGGAGGCTATTAGATTTTGTTCATGAAATACAGTTATTCTACAGTCAGCTAAAGCACCCAGAACTTGTTTGACCGTTAGAAAATACAATATTTTAGAATAGGACAAAATTTCAATCTTCCGTATGGGTTGCGTGAGTGAGAGTAAAGTATATATTCTTAATTCCATTTTCAAAATACTATACTGTATGTGTGCCTTTGTTAGTGGTCTTGTAGTAGAAACATTAAAACGGTTGTTTTGTGAAAAAAAATTGAAATTTATTTTATTTATTTATTACCAATAATTCCTTTACATGTATAAATACATAAAGGACCTATAGGGGGCACAAATGCCCGTACATAGGTTGGTCCCTAAATTAAAGATAAAAAAAAAGAAGAAATTAAATTGAGCTAGAAATCACGCCCAATAATAGTAAGTAATAGTATAATACAATATAATATAACAATAATAATAGTTTAATTGAAATTGATGTATATTGTTTTTATTATAAAGTGTACCTAGATTATCTCACTTGACAAATAATTTATTTAAAAAAAAAACTTTCTTTCATACACATTCAGTTTATTTAATCTATGCTAAATCCACTTATTTTCCTATTAATTTTCTTTTTTAAAACATATACACTACAAGATAGCGATTTTAACTCATTTGGCAGTTCATTGAAATACTTCACTGCTTAGTAAACGTAGCTTCTCTGCCCAATGGTTAGAGAGTGTTTTGGTAGGGAAATATTCTTAAACCTAGTATTTCTTGGCTTGCTTAGAAATTGTTATATTATATTTTTATACACTTTTATTTACAACTAAATTACAAAACTTTTGTATATTTTGAAAAAAATTACAAACATTTAAGGTTTTTATGTAGACTTGAAGTTCGATTTTATTTTCTTCAATTGAACATTCTTTTAATTCCTGAGCTAATAACTTTTATAATTTACACCAATGATTTTTTTTTTATACATATATTCTTTGGACTTTTTTTTATAAAAAAGCTATGGAACCTTTTAGATTCGAATACAATTACTATTTTTTATAATTTTTAGGAAATATGCTTGCAAAATCTCCAAAATATTTAACATTGGCAGTTAGAGGGGTTAATTATTAATTTATTGAGTTTTTTATTTGTAGGTGTGTGCTATTATTACTAAACGTATTATTTAATCAATTAAAAGTGAGTGTAGAATTATTTTTAAAGATAAGCAGTATAATGAAGAATCATAGGAGTGGTATTCATAAAATTAAACGTAATTTGTTTTAATGGTAAGGTTATCATTTATATTAAGAAGCAATTTTACGAAACTTTGATTTATAATCAGTTTGAAATTTAGAAACTGCCGTTTAAACACCACCAATAATACCCAAATATTTTTTGTCAGACTAATAGTTCACTTGAGCTTTGATTTAAACTTCTCCTCCCGATCTGGGATTCCCCACACCTCTTCGCGTCTTACACTATCCAGGCTTCACGAAGAAACGCACGAGCTCTACCACTTATTTTTATTAACAAGTAAGTAAACAGTACGTAATGTGACATTTTTGCTGCTGTGGCAACACTTAACAATTACCACTGAATACACCGTATAAGGTACAGTTATTCATACCATGAAAGGAATTGGACAGGAATAGGAAAGGAATCTCACGGACGTGAATTTTGGTGGGGTGGCTACCGGTGACTACATATACCAGGAAAGGAACAGTAATGTATTCTGGCATGGCGATGCGCGCCGCTGACACTGTCAGACCACTCCCGCTGCGCCGGCCGGCGTGGAGTCGTTTTTGTTTCCGCCCCATAGGCTACAAATAATTTTAAAAAATCATTGCAAATTCAAATGCATTAATTAGGAAAAAGAAGATTGTTAGAAAAATGATAAAAATGTTAAAAGTCAGCAACCTAATTTTCACATTTATGTATTGTCCTAAAAATGTGTATCAGGCTACTTTAGTTAAATGGCTTCTAACTTTTCTTTTATGTAATGACTCATTAACATTTTCGGCATTGTGGTGTAATCCAATTGTGAAATACTTCTTAAACGATGCTTTCATTGACATAATAATATGATTTTACTATGAATTATATTATAACTTTTACTATGAATTGTAGGTACCAAATATAGGTACAACAAATCGATATTTTACTATTTTATATTTGCTTATATATAATATGCAGCTTTCAATATTTTCCCGAAAACTTTGCTAAATTACACCCTCCCCCCCTTTATTTTGAAAGTAATAGCCTACAAATTTGAAGACAAAAAAAACAGTGCTGGCACACTCATAAACATGACAGGCTAAGTATATAGCAAAAGAAAGTATATTAGGTTTTCCACTACGTTGTATGCTTAGTATATGTTGTGAGGTAAATAAAATATATTGACATTTTACCCACCAAAACAGTAATTTCGGCCTAATGAGCGTATTTTTAAACGAATTTCAATAATATCTCAGAATTTGTTAGAACTTAGTTAATCTGTAGTAATAATATTGCACAGTGTGTGTTGTAGGTTTAAGGAGGGGCGAGAAAAATTGGTTTTAAATTTTACTAAAAAAAACAAAATTTTGTATAATTTTATACTTTTGTGAATTTTGTAGATTGATCATTATAGACGACTGATAGACAAATAATTTGATATTTTGTTTTTCTCTCTACGATGTTTCGTTGCCTTAATAATATAAGGCTCTAAAATATATTGACATTTTACCCGCCAAAACAGTTCTTTCCGCCTAATTTCAATAATATTTCAGAATTTGTTAGAACTTAGTAAATTTGTTTAGTATTGTAAGCTTTCCAACAGTCTTTAAATGAGTGGCCTCCCCGTTAACCGATTAGTACCGAAATATCTGTGCAAATTCATGATTTTTTAGGCTTTTTAAGCTTAAATATATGAAATAAAAATGTAAGTATACCCATAGTTTTATTCAAATCTTCACTCTTAACTTCATATCTATTTGTAAAACAATATACAGAAATTTCTTAGAAAATCAATAATTTGTTTATTTATAGCTACGAAAGTCCTAATCGGTTACCATTTGGTCCCAGTAAAGTAAGCGAGGAATCAATGATGGCGAGTGGATTTGGCAGACTCATCCGGATGTTGATTAGTTTACTCAAAGTACGTTGCCTATGGAAATGACAGTCTTAACGATTTATGACTACAATTCGCGGCATGTCTGTGTTTTTAAGAAAACTAGAAGGTTTATCACTTTTCTATCTGTCAACCAAGTAACAACTGTGCTGCCACAAAATTTTTATCAGGAAAAAATATAAAGTTTTAGGTAAATAATGTTCATTTTGTTTCTTACACCAACAATTTAGATTTTCATGAGGTCGTGTAATGATAAACTGATTTGTATAAATTAAGATTTGTTCTTCGTTATTTAAAAAATTTAAAACCTCTAATACAATTTTTATTTCTGAGGAGGTCTCATATAGTTGTCAATGGTATTTAAAATATCCTTTTCGACAATCGTATTATATTAATTTTAGTTTAAATTAGGCTTTTTTTCTGCCTTTTTGGAAACATATTTTGTGTTTTTATAAACTAGGCTAATGGCTAAAATTATGTCCGCCCATCTTCGTCTAGTCTAGGGTGCTCGTCGGTCGTTTGTTAGTGGTCAGTTTTCCCGGGAACTGAGATTTAATAATTGTATATTCATTGCATCACCATCACCAGTAAATGAGGGTAGTTGGCAGATTTTCTGTACTACGTGGGCATGCAGAACAATATTTTCCTCTAACCAAGCCGAGGAAGGGTTTTGATGGTAGCAATAATTAATTAGATTAAAATATTTAATACAATACATCACTTTTATTTTTCTAAAGATTTTCCAGCCAAGGGGCGCACCGGTGTTCCGGTGGGCCAGGCCATGCCTGAAGGCCGTTATATACTAGCTAGTAGTCATATCTTAAAGTCTTAAAAGGTTTCTTGAACACCCAGGAAAATGGCTGCCCTAGTCTTTTAAACTGAACATGTAGTAATTAAATATTACACAAGGTGAATAAATAATATAATACCAATTTATTATACAGAAAAAAGTTATTGGAAAGTTTTGTAAAACTTATGGTAACATTTTTAGTTTACTTTGTAAGTTTGTTTAGTTCCCGTAACATGTGCAGTAATTGTCAAAAAAGTAAAAGTAAAATACTAAACTTAAAGTGATGTCCTCAGATACACCGTGTACAACGCACTCGAAACACGCTAACTAGGTAACATAGCTCGTTCCAGACGCACTATCGGTTATTTAGAGATTGAAGAAACTTGGCAGCAATGGATACAACTTGGCAATAATGGATACAACAGGAAGCAGGAAGAAGTAAATAGACGCATTCAGACCTCAGATAATGCATACAAAATAATATTTATAACACACTTGTGTGTTTAAAAATGACGAACGGGCGACCTCGGATACTGCGAGAAAGGTGGTCGAACAAACACGGTGTGTTTTCGCCACGACTGCAGCGCGCCAAATGGTCAAACGCTGAACTACAGATTCGACGTAGGGAGGCATCTGAGGACTTTAAAAGGAAATGGGTTTTTTGCATGAGGCAACCTGAAAAGGGAAGTTATAGAAGAATCTAATGAAATTTGTATCCGAGGACACTAAAAATGTCCTCGGATGCAAAAATGTCCTCGGATACACGGTGAAAACTCAACCCAATGTCCTCGTATACACCACCTGCCACACGCACACAGACACACAGACACACACACAGACATCACTCCGAAAACCACTTTTTTAGGTTCAGGGGGGCCAAAAACGGATATTTCCACCAAAAACTCAAACTCGAAAATTTTGACGAATACAATACTTTCTCCATATACTATGGTATAGGGGGAGAAAGTAAAAAAAGGAAGGGCATTATGAGTGAAGATATACAAGCTGGTTTCTTTGGAGTTCAAACAAGGAGTTTAAATTAAAGAAAGGCACACAGCTAAGTTCATTTAGCCATACAGAAATACTTTTTTCCCAGAAAATTATGAAAGATTTCTAAGAAAATATAATTAAAAACACTTTTAAAAATTGATAGTTGCTTAAAATGTCCTTTTATGTAGGTTTGACACCGGCAGCCGAATAGTCGAGATATACACCTGTTCGACTTGACAACACTGCCGGCAGCTAAATGTACCCATACCAAACATATATGGCAGCCAAAAGGGACCTATATACACGCTGCGCCGAATAGCCGCAATCTTGCTGCTGCCAAATAGCACCAATATTGAAACATGATCTTAAAGGAGTCATAAATTAATAAAAATTTAATACAGTGATCCGTAGAAGGTCACAATCAATTTAGCAAGTTAAAACATAGATATACTCTTCTCTAAAGGGTGGCAGCCAAATAGCTTACTTTTTGACGGCCGCCAAATAGATAGGTGTATTTATATATATATATATATACATATATATATATGAATTTTAATGACACCCCAAAACGTGTTCTGGGGACCATGATCGGTGCTCATTTGCTACTCCCGACCTTGGGTCTCACCATAAGGGCCACTGCAATAGCTCATTTTTCCTATGGAAATTCGCTAATTAAGTAGAGTTAACCGTTAGAAAATATTATTTTGTTGTACTAGGGTTAGTTGGTGATTCATAGGAGAACGATTAGAGCCAGGTAAGAAGTGTGAGTGTGCCTGCGCGTGGGAAGCGAGGGTCAATTTTATGGCTTAGAGCTCACTACTATTTGGCCAAACTATAAACAAATCCAATAAACGCACACAATACATATACATCTACTCTAACACCATTCTAAAAATCACCGAAACCCCTGGAACGATCCTGGCACTGTTATGTTATTATTATTTTTCCCTTTATGAATTTCCCCGAAGCATATTATATTTTCTCTATAGATGTGATCTACAAAAAATAGAAAATGCGACTGTAGCTACAATTGCAGATGATACTGTCTTATTGGCAGTCGGCAAAAGTTTAGGTGAAGCTACAGTCAAAATCCAACAGGGAAGCGATATCATCTATCGTTGGACTAAGAAGTGAAAAATTAAGTCTAATGAGAGAAAACTGTTCACACCAACTTCACAAGTATAAATACAAAGAATCATTTCGTAATAAAATAAAATTCAGTTGAACTTCCCTGTGGACGGCGAAGTACCTGGGTATGTGACATTGGATACCAAATTGAAAAGAACAGATTAAAAAGAAAATAACTGAACTGAAACTTAAATACGGACAGCTGAATCGGCTTTTGGGGCGTAAGTCTAAAATGTAAATACACAAAATAAAATATTAATATACACCAGGTTTTGAAACCAGTCTGGGTGTACGGTATACAACTCTGGGGTTGTGCTAAAAATATTATGTTAAAAAGATTCAAACTTTACAAAGCAGAGTATTGCGATACACGGTCAACGCCCCATGGTAGGCTACATTCGAAATGTCGATTTACATAAAGGATCTTGGATTCCAAATGTTTTAGTGGGATAACAAAATCCAGGTGTGCTTAAGACCTAACGGGAGAAGTGCAAACTTCTATGGCGATATTCTGATTTACACTTCAAAATTATAGAAAATAATGAATAAAAACAAAATTTATGAAATGAGGAAGCATAATGTCCATTTTAAAGGCATTATTATATTTTAACGAAAGATAGGAAATGAGGAAGCACAATGTCCTCCATTTCAGAGGTATCACCATTGTATTTGGATAACCTAATAAAACTCTGGATCAGCACTGGAACGACGCAAATTTTGCATACATTGCATTGCAGACATTACCTAACCAAACTTAACCTAACCTAACCTAACCTAACCTAATACTCCTCGAATTCTAAAGTAACATTGTATTTTTAGTTTAATAAAAATATGGCAAATATTTACTGGTGCACACATTGACCCCATTGAAGATATTAACCCTCGTCACTTCTGCATTACTGAGCAGACCCTTTGATAATTTATGGCCTCGGCGCTGAGGAGACCCATTTGCCTTAGGCGCTGTGGAGACTCGACCCTGTGGAGACTCGACCCTGTGGAGACATCATGGACCGGCTTACCCGTTAGGAGTACTTACCTGATTTAATATGTTTAATTAAGTAAATTACGTTTATTTATTTACGTTGGTTTAATTTGGTTTGTGTGATAGATAGGTTACACTCAAGGCGTATTAAAGAAGGTGTGTGCATCGAGGAGCGTGAACTCGTCCGGCCCGCGCAGCTACGTCACGTGCTACACACTGAACCAGCAGTTCCGAGCGCAATTGTAAGCTTTTGCTCAAACTGCGAATTAAATACTTTATGATTGTCTAAAAATTATGTTTTTGGTATCGATGGAAAGGTAATAAAGTGAGCATTAAAATGATCTATGTCCATGGTCAAATATTTCTAGGCGTATAATTTTGAAACAAGCCTAAATCTAATATACGGGTTTGATTGACATAAAAACTATCCTAAGTGAGGAAGTTGTTTACTGTTACTTTCGGGACACATTCAAAGACATAGAAATGTAGAGAATAAAATGTAGTAAATACTGACATCAATTTTTTTTATGAAAGTTATAGCTGTCCTACATAATAAGATTGTAATCGGAACCATAGTTACTTGCTTCTTGCGGCGATTGAATGTACGCTAATCCTATTTGTTATTAGTTCTCATTTCTCTTCGTTATTTATTATTCACATTGTTGTGAACAGGTAAATTTTGTTTAATGTATAAATATAAATTTTTAAAGAGTTGTCAAATTAATTTAAGTAGCTCTATAGGGTATAACCTTTTACCATCAATAAGATGGTGATTTTTCCAGTTTATTGGTTTTGTTATGTTTACTATTAGGCCTACTATTACTAGTAAGCTACTAAATTTACTTTTCAAAAATTTAAACTATCTATAATTGTGATTGTTTAGTTAGCCTGCCCAAGGATAAATAATAAATAAAAATTAATATAAAGTCATTATCAATGAAATAATTAAAAAATAGTAGTCTAGGTGATAAATAAAACGTCGTGGTGAATACAACATTGAGTTTTATTTCAGTATTAACCCTAGATTACATATGTCAAAATTTTGTCACGGGATTACTTATGTATCGTAAATTTGACTACTAACAAATATTAATTTTTTTACTGTAATAAAATAATTTTGTAATTATTTTTTTAAATTGTAATTGTAACCTAGCATATTTTAGGGCTTTACATTTTTTTTAAAAGAGTTATACATCAAATAAATAAAATAATTTGTACCACCAATATTTTATTTTTGTTACTCTTCAAAATTATTTAATAACATACAACAGCATTTCATGAACGGCATAAATTCTGTTCACTTCGAACATAAAACAATTTTAATACTCTAAAAATATATGTTTTAACTGTCTAAGCGTCAGGCACTTTTTTACTGCTTGTACACTTGTCATTATCACTTAGATAGAATGTATCCTATTCAAGTAAAGTGTGTACACTATTATACATTTTATTGTTCAGGAAAGTATGGAGAACATTGCCATGTAAACAAATTATTTAAACAAATTTCTCTAACTATTTTTGCGATTCAAAAGAAAAAAAAACAAATTGGTAAACCAAAGTTTCAAAAGTAAGGGTTTTAGAAAAATCTTTTAGTTATACATCCAAAATATACAAAAATATAAGAAACCCCTGCGTGTTCGACACGTCAACCTCGTTGGAACCTTCTAACACATAATCATTTTATGTTTTCTTTATAATAATTGTTTAGGATTCATAATAACCCTAAAGCTAAGATGGTAAATAATGTTAAATGTTCAAATCAAATTTTTCGTATATTTTATAACAGCAGATATAATAAAGGTTAAAAGAACCAGCAAGGCTCAGGTCTACACTTTAATAAAAACATAAACTAAAAGTTAAAAATACAAATAATTGCTTCAATAGTATGAAATCAGCTGTTAATGGAAATATTGGAGCAAACAGTCGTTTATCTGTTATTTTATTCAATTGGTCGCTGTGGTAATGAATGTAAATACATGTGTGTTTCATCTTTCTAGGTCTAACCTAAGATTTTTTCCGACTAAATTTACAAATATTGAAATACAAAATGTTTTTATTACAATGAATTATAGCCTATGTTAGTCATGGATAGTGTAGTTTTTATTTCGTAGATCAACATTTCTTGGGAATCGAAAAAATCTGTCTTTTTTAATTGATTTACCGCAGCCAAACACAGCACAAAAAGGCATTAATAATTAATGGTTATTAATTATAAGAAATGTTATTACAGTAATACACTATTTTGACTATAATAATTTGACTTAAAAAAAGCTTGAAGGTCGTAGCGGTTTCGGCGGTAAATATGGGGCAGGAGTCTAGACTGGAGCTCCGACTGTAGCACTCTACGTCACGGGTAGGCTGGAGTGGAGGGAGAAGCTGCGCATGCACACACCTTCTTTAATACGCCTTGGGTTACACTTGCATATAGAATGAAAACAATCTTATTAACAGCTGTTATGTTAGTTAAACATATTGTTAATAGATAGCGCCTTTCATTAGAAATCATATGTACTTTCATATGAAAGTTTTTAATCTATTTTTTAAATGAAAACATACATTTTAAGCAATTTGTCTATTTTTTGTCAATAGCGGGGAACATAAGCTTTAAATTTATGTT
>JAGFPH010007332.1:29485-41687 GCA_018207615.1 Philaenus spumarius | reverse complement strand
GTTTGCTTGTGTTAAGATTTGCTTTTGTTTAGATTTGCTTGTGTTTATGTTTGCTTGTGTTAAGATTTAATTATGTATAGATTTGCGAAAGTGGAACGTAATATAGTACACATTTTCTAAAACCATCAGATAACAAACTATAATACACTTACCTTTCGTAAAATATTTGCTGCTGTCAAGTTGGCAAGACAATTAAGCATCGCCAAACAGATAACACAAAACTTTAAATGCATTGTTGCTGGACTAATGCTGGTCACGTGAATGTTGCAACAGAGTATGTTTCGTTAAGCTTTTATCTTTGTTTGAGGGTAATTTACGTTTTCCGTGTTTATAAAATAAATGACGACAAGTCCTACAATTGCTTCATCACTCCAGCTACTTTGTTCAATTATCTCAAAAGATAATGCATCTTTACATTGGTATTTAATTTGAACAATAGACAATGAATCATCGACTTATGTTTTACCAATACGAATTTGATTTTAAATACTTTACAATAGTTACTGTAAACCAGTCTTTGTCTGTGGATACACTCATAGAAAATAATAAGACGTACAAGAATGACTACTTGGATACTATACCTTGACATTAAGGCAAAGCCATTGATCGATCGCCTTTGTTTGGGCGCATTTGAGGCTATAAAGTACACATCAACGAAATACAAGCAAACAATCAAATATTTGTATCAACCTGTAAATTAATAATAAAAAAAAAAACAGAAAGAAAAATATAAACAAATATATATATATATAGTTACAATGAATGAATTTTATTTATTTGTTTGATATTTTCTTTTACGAAATAAAAGTATTTGTTCTTTTTTTTCCAAAAACGTATATACAAAAAATATATAGTAGGCCATTTGCAGTGCTACTAAAAAAGGCAAATGTGGACAAAACGTGCGAACTCCGAAATTTCGGCATAAATTGCTTTCAAATTGGCTCAATAGTAAGCCCTTACGTATCCCCCGAAAATAACCTTGAGTTCTTTTTGTTATTAACAATTATGTATATGTATGTAATTACGGTTTTTTGGAAATAACTCAATAAGTATAATAGATAGAAAAAAAATTGTAATATACTTTTTTGTGAGGAATTTTCATCAGCGTTGTTTGAAATAAACGAAATTTAAATAGCTTCTCGTAATAAAAACTTTTAACGAAAAACCTTTTTTAACTAACAATAATTAAATTACGTGGTGCCTGTTTGGCCTAGGAACATGTGGTTTAAGACAAAAGGTGGGTATTTTGATGTAGTTTAAGCCCACATATTTTTTTGTATATATATATATATCCAAAATTTTTGTCAAAACTCAAAAAACAAACTTTTTTTGAAAGACCTCGCAGCTGACGAAAAATTGACCGATTTTGATGTTTCAGGTTTTAAACTCTTCATAAGACTTTATATTTTCATAATCATATGGTTTTGTACTTTTTAAATTTTTTTAAATACTTTTTTTACCGTTTTGTCGAAAAAACGCGTTTTTTAAAAACTTTTTCTTGTTAATACTTGTGCATTTTTCACTGTATAAAATCGCAATTTGCAGCATATTAAAGATGGATCAAATACGATCATTTCAAAAAAGTCTTAATTTTATGGGCGTTTTTGCGTTTGGTGCCGCTGCTCCGAATAGACACAATATTTCGGAAAAGTACGAAAACCATAAGAATCGGTAAGATTTAAACTTTCATAAACAATTGGAGTATAATTTTTAGAATTAGCGATCGAGTATCCGCGAGTTAATTACAACGCGAACAAAATAATTTATTGCCGAGCGTCAGCAACAGCTCGCTTGGCGGGGGGAAGGTGCACGCTGATTGGCCGGGGCGCTCGGAGGAGCGCTTTTTTAAATAATTTATCACCAGGTATATTAGTCATCCTTAAATAATTAAATTTATATATTTTTTGTTATAAATAAATTAGGTTTTTTGTGTAGGAATGTATAGTATTGGTATAGTAAATGAATTATTTGTAATTATTTATTTTTATAATGTGTAAGTTATAAAAATTTACACGTACATGTTCATACTATACATTTTATTTTGTATAACAGCTTATTTTTTGCGATGCACTTTTGTTTGAACGGCCACTTCAATGGGAGGAGTCACTGGATGAATATTTTCGTCTTCATCCTCCGAAGACGAACAATACTCCAAAATATCTGATTCAATGTTATCGAAATTGATGACATCGTCATTTATTTCTGGAGGATTGTCGGTAAAAATATCATCGACACTTTCGATATGCGGAACAACGTCCAGTAAATCACATTCCAGGGGCTCTATTTCGACGTTCGTTCAATTTTTTCCATCGCAAAAATTACAAATTGATGCACATTTTAAACCTAATTTTCTGAACGAACGTCTAGAGCCACAACTTTTTTTACATGTGCGGGCAATGAGTTTTAATATTTCGTCGTGTAGGCCTACTAGTTGCTTATTCCCATACACTGGGCTTAATCCGTCCGGAGATTCTTTTCAACCCCATTCTAATGGATTGAGAGAATTTTCTTCTCAAAATATAAATATATAGCACATGTGGAAATAGCTATATACAGAGTGTTGGAAAAGTCCCGAACCCCTAAATAATTCTAAAACGAATAAAAATACAAATTTGAAATTTTAATCATGGACACAGATGATAAGATTCTACATTTCAGCGTAGTTAAAAAATATCCGCCATCTTGGATCCGCCATTTTGAATGTAACTTAAATTTTTTTAAGTGGTAATTTGATACATCATTTCGATGTAGAATTTCAAGAGAACACCAGCGGTGAAATTTGCACATCCATATCTTTAACCAATTAACAATGGCGACCAAAAAACAACGAAATCGTGTATTCCGATTCCCCCATTTTGCTGCACTACTTTTTTAATGCTAATTAGTATTCTTTTTGGATTTAGAATTAGATAATCTTTCAAACGATATGCCACACAACGATATTTGGGAGTATTTAAAATTTTTGAGTTACAGCCATTTTGATTTTTTCCAAATTTATTGATTTCGAGTGGTACAACCAAAAAGTATTTTAAAAATTGTTATTATTATAAAGTTTTATGCAGAGTTTAAGACCTGAAACATCAAAATCGGTCCATTTTTCGTCAGCAGAGAGGTCATTAAAAAAAGTTTGCTTTTTTGAGTTTTTGACAAACATTTTGGGAATATATTAAGAAAATTTGTGGGTTTAAACTGTATCAAAATACCCACATTTTCTCGAAAACCGCATGTTCCTAGGAACAACAGGGGCCACGTTATTTAATAATTGTTAATTGAAAAAGGGTTTTTTGTTAAGTACTGTTTATTACTACAAGCTATTAAATTTCGTTTATTTCAAACAAAGAGGATGAAAATTCCTCACAAAAAAGTATATAGCTATTTTTGTGCTATCTATTACACTTTTTAAGTTATTATGACGTAGGACAATCTGTTACACTTATACACCCAACTTAAATATACTAAATTAGCTATGCGATTGTGATCTAACCGGCTAAGGCGACAGTGATGGACTCTGCTGGTTCGAATCTCGGCAAGACCAAAACTTTTTTCAAACACATGGAATAGAGCGTTTCACATTAGGAGCGATTCACTAAATGAAATTTTAATTTATATTGTGCTTATTTCGTAAGTTGTGTCAATTAATAAAACGTTTACACTTCTACCGTGTGGTATTAAGCACACAATTACATTTTTTATTGTTGAGGTTATGTAAAATATGAGGATGTAAATAAATGAATTGCGGTTTATTATTGTAAACAATTTTATTTCTAAAATTACCATATATTTCCAATACTTGATAACTGCATGTATGTCCTTGTTCACATGATATTATGAAGAAATTTAATGTTAAACACTCTAGTTTGGTTTATTTAACAAATATATTTTTATGCCCATACATGTTTTATTTTATCCTCTTCTTATTGCCCTTGATAGTTGCATAGATCCAGTCAAGAAAGTATTCAACTCTGGTATATGTTCCTGCTGTGTTTGGACTGCACAATCCATTACCATAAGACACAATGCCTACCTGCACAGCGTCGCATAGTAGTGGTCCTCCACTGTCTCCATCGAATTGATTGTTTATTTTGTTTTCGTCGTTGCCAAAAGCACAGATTTTACTAATATCAGGGTCTCTGGGGCAACTCATTATTTGAACTTTTGCTTCTTTCAAAAGCCCTTTCTTGAAGTCTATTGAAAAGTGTGGTGTGATTATTCCAATACCAAGGACTACACAAATGTTTGTTGGTGGCGATGGCGGTAGGTTCACTTTAGATATTTTGCTGCTGAACGGAAAGCTTTCCCTTAACTCCACCGCAGCAATATCATTACGAATTATTAAACTGATCATAAAAATAGAAAAACAGTGTTAATAAATATATTTACACAATGTTCGTGACATCAGTTATTATGATTTTATTACAACAACAGTTTTAATTTAAAGTTAGAGACGTAAAAAATTGTAGCAGGCCTCGTTGCGTTGGCAACTTGTAACAACTAATTTCATTCTGAAAACAGCTAGAAGTCTTAACCTCTATGTCTCAGATTTACACATATTTGTATATTAGTAGACCAACTAAATACAATACAAATCTATTTTTTATTTCTTGTGTATTTTTATACAGATTTGTATAAAATGGCTGGAATAGCCGAATTTCTCCACTTTGTGATCATATAAATCTTTGTAGATTTGTAAAAAATGTGCTAGGGAGATGATTGTTACTTTTTGTATGCACTTTAATTTGTAAACAACACAACCGACTTTAAAAGGAATTTTACTTGTTTTCTAAATTTTACATTTATAAAATCTCAATAACACCTTCTTAGATTGTTTTAAAGGTATGTTATTCCAACATATATATTGGTTAGGTTCATGAAAATTTCCACATAGAAGGAATCATGAGTAATTAATACAACTAGTATTTCCTGTAGTCAAAATTCGACCAATTTCATTTGTAAAGTAATTAAATTAGTCTTGTATTTTCACGTAATTAATTGGAATTTATTTGTATGCAAATTCTTAATTCGTGCTTGGAAACTAAGAAAAAAAAGAGTAGGAAAAGGCAAAGAGGAAGCTTGGTAGAATTAATGATAAATACTTAGTAAACGTGTGAATTCCTTAGAAGTAAATAATTCAACTATTAAACGTTAGAATATTTTAACGAATAAATGAAGATAAGTGATAAATGAAATAAATGGAAAAAACGCTGTGTATTTATATATATATACCTTCCCCAGCAGGGAAGGCAAAGAGACATAACCTCAAACAGCCGTGAATGTGATCAAAATGTTTGTTGTTGCTTTATTCACAAAATAACAGAAAACACAAAATAATATATAACAGCTGCACAATAAAACAGCTGATTCGGATAACCAAATTAGCAATACAATTTTAGGTTAGGATTATTTTATTTTATATTAATTTTCTTAACGGCAATATATACACATAAGTTTTGTTTTCTGCACAGTGCAGAATGAATAGTGAAGTGTAAAATGAAGTTTAGAATGATAAAATATTGATAAATTCCTCTCCTCTTATAATAAATACTAAAAAATTGACAACAAATGTCGATGTTCACGTATTAATATAATGATTTAGAAGTAAAGTAGACATGATGTTATAAGACTACTGGATAAAAGTTTTAATTTAAATCCCTCATATACAGGAACTCAAACATTATTTAACATAAAAATCGTAAAATTGCAATAATTTAAATAATTAGTTTTAACATAACATTCATGTTTAGAAAAATGTACTGTATAGCTTGGATACGTAAAGTAATCCTAAAGTCCACAGATGCATTAGAAAAAGGTAGATACGCCATTAACGTGTATGTCCTCCATTGTTGTAATATGAAACTAAATTTTATATTTAAGTGAGTAATAATAAGTTACAGTAAAATAAAACAACGTAAAAATATTACTTTGTCAAAATTTACAAATGTCGGGATGCTCTGTACATTTTTTGTCTGTTCTGTCTATATTTAGAAGCGCAAGTTTTATTTGTTTTAAATATGGATCTCTAGATTGTTGTTCTAAGTTCTGTATCTCATTATTTATTACGTATATATCCTCAAAATTTTGTAGGATTTCTTCCCCCTCTTCCTGTCTTGATAGAAAATCTGGTACTCCCATTGTCTTCCCTTTTTTGTATTGTATGTCTAAATTGTAGTCTACTAGTTTCGTTGCTAACCGTCCTATTCCGTTTGATGGGTTTTTGAATAATTGGTAATATTGTAGTTATCAGTGAAACAAGTTATTTTTCTTCCTAATAAATATTCCCTCCAATATTCTATTGCATAAACTAATCTTGGCATTTCTTTTTCAACAGTCGAGTACCGTGTTTCATGTGATTTTAGATTTCTTAACATATACGATATTGGAAATTCTTGATTGCTTTTCGGTTCTATTTGTGTTAATACAGCCCCTATACCTGTGTTACACGCATCTGTGTAAACTCGTGTGTTTCTGTCTTCTTTGAAATGTGATAGCAATGGCGGATTGGTTAATATTGCTTTTATTTGTTCAAAAGTTTTGTTATAATTTTCTATCCAAATTATTTTAGTGTTTTTTTGTTGTTGGTTTTTGAGAAGTTCTGTTAAAGGGTGTGTAATTTTTGCGAAGTTTTTATAAATTTTCTAAAAAGCCTGAAACTGCTAGAAAAGCTCGTATATTACGTAATGTTTTTGGTTGTTTGAAGTTTGATATTGGTTGTATGTTTGATTGTAAAGGTTCTATGCCTTCAGTTGAGACTTTGTTTCCTAATATTTCTATTTCCTTATAGAAAAATAAAATTTGTTTAAATTTAATTTTAAATTTGCCTTGTCTAATTCATTTAAATCTGCTTCTATATTATAGAATAATTTTTCTTCAAACGTTGGTGCAAAAACTATGTGTCATATAAGTAGGCTACGCTAGACATTTTGAAAATAGGTGTTTTGCTAGTGTTTGTTTATTTTTTTTTTTTTTTAATATGACACTTCACACTTTTAGTCCTTGTGGAAGTCACGTATATCTAAGCATTTTATCTTGTGTTCGAATGGTTTGCTCTCTTCGTGTACTTTTAATTGGAAATAGGAATTTTTTAAATCTAGTTTCGTGAAATATTGTGAGTTGCTTAAACAGCTAAACATAAGTTGTAAACTTGGTGTTGGAAAATTTTCGCTTTTTATTTGTTCATTCACTTTCCTAAAATCTGCTACTAATCTGTGCGAATTATCTTGATTTTTAACTGTAAATGCTGGTGGCGCATACTCTGTGAAATTTGGGCATTCTTCTAAGATTCCTGCTTTTACAAGTTGGTCTAATTCTGTATTTAATATCTGTCTTTCTTGATTACTTGCTGGTGGTACAATTATTTCCCTGGATTGTTTTTATTTTTACTGGTTTAATGTTCTCTGGCGCATGGTCCTTGACCTCTGTTGTGATTATATGTTTATATTTCTTTATTATGGCTGCTTCTTGAGTGTGTTGTTTTTCTGTTAAATCTTCACTAATCTGAAATTGTACCCCGTTTTTGACATAAATTTGCTTTTTATTTGTGGGTTTCTGTGGTGTGGTTTGTGTGGGTGTTTGTTCTTTGTTAGATTTGTTTTTAATTTGTGTCTTCCTCATTACTTTTATTTATATGGCCTATAAGTGTTCTTTGAAGTAGCGTCTGTGGTCTTTTTGACGCGTTATATATGAACATAGGCATGAAATGCATGCTCGTGTGTTGCGAAATATATGCATGAATTGATTTTGTTCCCTTAAGTGTCTATCCGTTTCAAAGTTCATTGAATCATCATAATTTTCTATTTCTTTATCGCATAAGCTTTGTCCTGATCCTATCTTAATTTGTTCCACGGGTACCTCAATATTTTGTAATTTGTTATTAATCGTATAGTTTTAAAGTTTTCTAACCATGACTCATCCATATTAATTTTATACATTCTTGGTTGTTTGATTTTAGAGTTATTTTTTTGTGCTATAGTCTATTTTTTGCTTGATTTGCTAGTAGAAAGTTATTTCCTAGTATAATTTTTGCTGTTATACCTGAAGCTACATACAATTTATGTTTGAAATTTATGTTACTTATTGTTAATTGCAATGTTATTTGCCCATGGAGTTTAAGGTTATTATTTGAGGCCGATTTTATTATTGTGTTGGTTTAACATTTTAATAGCATCTGTGTTAATAAATTATAATTACAGATTAATACATTTGCTCCAGAATCTTTTATTGTTTCAATATTTTGGTTATTTAACGTTGTGAAATTAATATCAATTGTGCAAATTCTTGAGTTTTCAGTTTTATTTAAAAATAATGTGTTATAAAATTCCCGTGTTATGTCATTTTCCATTTTTCTATCTCTAGGTACTCCGTTTTGGTTTAAATAGTGTTTGTTCGAATTATTATACTCATTCAAATCATTCTGTGTTTGTACTGTTTGAATTATATCGAGTCCTTGACGGTCCGTTTTCCGACCTACTTTGGTTGCAGGGATATCGCTCACTATGCGTTTCACTTCCTCCTTGTAACCTAGTGTGGCTTTTTGCGAGTTAATGTCCTGTGTCAAGTATTGAGTTGCCGCGTCAACATTTGTTATTAGTGTTTTATTGCGTTTTGTGGTTTATTAGTTACCTGTCCGTTGTACTTTTTGTTTCTGAATGAGACTGAATAATATTTTGTGTTATTGACCTTTAGATTTGTTATTTTATTTTTGTTTGTTAAATCTGAATTTGGTTGCTCTAATCTTGCATACATTGTTGTACATGGATGCTGTTATTTTTTTTTGAAAAGTGTACATGTGTGTTCTGGGTTATATGGCTTTTTGTTTTTAGAGCCCCACAGCTACCCCGTTTTTTTTCGTTAGCATTCCTGTACCAAGTGTCCTGTTTTTCTACATTTTGTACAGAATGTGGGATTTATTTTGGCATATGATCGGTCTTGGTTTTTAGTGTTTTTTGGATAAGTCTTGTTATTGTTATTGAATGAACATTGATCCGTCGTATGGTTTCCCACTTTGCATATCCTGCAGCTGTTATATCGTTTGAAAAAAACAGTTGTGTGTCTGATGATTTGATTTATTGCAAATTAAACATGTTTGACTTGCTCTGTTTTGGATGTTATTATGCTGATATGAATTTTTAAATGTTTGTGTTTTCTGTTGTCTATTTCTGAATTGTTGGTTGGTTGGTATATTGTGGTTTTGTCCTATAATCTTGTTTTTCTAATTTCATCGGTCTGTGGTCCCTAAATTTAGACCTAGTGTGTGGACAATTTCTGTCAGTTGATCAATTTTGTCTGTCATTGTGTTTTCACTCTGGTAGTTTTTATCCCCCGTCTCTCTCTGATTACCCATATTACTTAAGTATCTCTGTTTCTTTATTGTTCTTTTGAAATATTTGTTGTTCTATTCTCCTCAAATTTTCTTCTAATTGATTGAGCGTATTGTTTTTCAGTGTTATAATCCTTTCACAAATTACCGGTCTTAAGCCCTGTATCACGTGTGATATTATTTGTCTATCTTCTATATTGGGATTCATTCTCTTAAAAAGGGCCTGAATTTGTAAATAGAATGTTATTGCCGGTTCTGACTCTTTTTGAATCTTATTTTCTAGCAATATTTGTAAGTTTTTGGCATTGTGCAATTGGTGCAAATAGGTTTACTAGTTCTTTTTTTTGCATTCTCCCAGGTTATTTCCCCATCTTGATTTTTAGTTATAAAACTTTCGTACCAATTTAAAGCCGATTGGGCCAGATATGTTGACAATAAGTTTATCTGAGTTTTTGGTGTCCATCCATTAGCTCGTGACCCCACACGGGGGGTGCAGACTAGCTGCACCTACTAAGAGGGGTTTGGCGTCCCTCGCGGTACCCGAGTCTAACAACGCCCAACACATTCAACACTTACAAAACATCCACCCAATTATATACACACTTAAATTGAACTATACAACATTCCTATTCTCACCTTCTTTTAGGAATTTTGACTGTGCAGAGCCATTGCGCGTTGGGAGTACTGAACCTTCTAGAGTTTTGACAACCTCTGGTTTGGTAAGGCTGATGTGAGCTTGCTCTGCCGAGACGTATGGGTGGTTTCTGTTCTGGGGCCAATCACTTCGGTTCTTGGTCAGGAAGTGTTCGCGGTGTTGAAGAAAGTCGGATTCTTCCTCACAGTAGTTTCGGGTTGCAGACTGATGTACATCCAGACTGGCAAAAGAGTGCTCGGGATCCTCACGGAATTGGGGGTTCGGAAGGGATCACAATGTGATCTGATGGGCACGCCCTTACCGAGTTCGCCCGATTCCGCCTAACACGGTGCGCTGGACAAACAAACCCATGGTAAAACAAACCGTCAAAGATTTTTTAACAAAGAGATCTCATTCAGATTCGTCTGATGAGTCTATAAATAAAGAATGCTCAAGAAGACAAAGGAGAGGGCTACTCAACCACCATCTGAGTTGCCAGCTCCCAAATTTGTAGTTTTTTTCCAAAGCCAAAAATGATTCAGATTTATCAAAGGTATCACCCTTTGTAATCAACAAGGCAATTACTGGAACAGCGGACCCTGTACTTTCCATTAGGAAATTACAGAATGGCACAATTTTAGTTGAAACTAACAGCGGGAAACAAAGTTTGTCGCTGTTAAAGATGACTTCTTTCTATGATAAAGTCAAGGTATCTGTTGAACCTCACAGATCCTTGAATTATTCAAAAGGTGTCATTGCCTGTAGAGACTTGATCCCCATTAATTTGGAGGAAATAAAAGCGAATTAGCTATCCAGTCAGTTCTTGAAGTCACTCGCATAATGCGCAATGAAAATGACGAGAAAAAACTGCTTCTTTAATTCTAATCTTTGGCTCACTCACACTGCCGGAGCATATCTATGCTGGTTTTTAGACCTTACGTCCCAAACCCTCGACGTTATTTTAAGTGTCAAGGCTTTGGACACGTGATGTCTACATGCACAAAGCAAGAAATATGCGGTCAATGCGGCAAAAAGGGTCATAATAGTGAGGGCTGCAATGATGACGCTAAGTGTCCCAACTGTGGTGGCGATCATCCTGCACGGTCCTTTAACTGTGAAAAGTTTAAAGAAGAAAAAGCAATCCTTACTATTATGGCTAAGGATAAAATATCTTTGAATGCTGCAAAAAAATTATATAAAATCTCTACCTGCTCTAGAAGGTAAATCATTTGCTGCAGTGGCTTCAAACAAGAGCAGCACTCCATGCGCAAATTGTGGAGAATTGGCTAAGACAGTCAAAATCTTGACTGACCAGGTTGCTCAGATAGTCGCCCTATTTTCAAAAGTGTCTCCTTCTGCTCCCGCTTCTGTTTTAGTTAATTCAAATTTCGTTCTTCCGTCCTCTAGTTTCTCAGTAGCACAAGCAGAAATAGAACCATCTACCCCTGCTCTTGATCTGAGAAGAAAGACGCAGAAAAAAACCATTGTAAAAAAGAAAATTACTCCAGTATCTGGGGTAAAGCAATTTTTAAAAAAATCCTATATTTGTCCTTCTGTTGTAACAGGAAAAAGTTCTGGACCCGTTCCAGGAAAGAAACCTGTTGCTATCAAAAGCAAAATGGTCAATGTCAAAAGTAGTAAAAAATAAAATAAAAAAGGAGGTTCCACTACAAATCCTCCTAAAAACCCGGATCCTTGCCCTTCTCCACCCTCAACATCTTCCAAGACGTGTGAGGGAACTATGGAAGTGGACAAGGACACACAACCTAAAAACCATTCTGTCGCTACAGGACAGGAAAATGAAAAGGTTGAAAAGGGACCATGTCCCTTCTAATATTTATTTATTTAATTTGAATATATATATATATATATATATATATATATATATATATTTATTTATTTCAATATATAATGTGAACTGTTGAAATACATTTATTCATTAATTATATATGTCCACGATCCCACATATGAATGTGGTTCAGTGGAATTTAAATGGTGTTAGGAGTCACATGGAAGATCTGAAAGTTCTTGTGCGAGACACGTCTCCTCTATTCGTTTGTCTCCAGGAGACACATCTCCATAATAAGCATTCTTTACATTTAAGAGGGTATTCCGTCTTCAGGTCAGATTTTGTTACAGAGGAGAGGGCACGGGAGATTCATATGACTTTTGTTTCTTGTTCCGGGAACTGTAGTAAAAATACATTTGCACATGATCATAGTAAATTGAATTGCCTTTCGAATGATATAACCCAC